>VWZP01003314.1:368611-433542 GCA_013396995.1 Dicaeum eximium | reverse complement strand
TTTTTTTTTTTTTTTTTTTTGTTAAACTTTCAGTATTTATCAGAACTAAAGCTTAAAATACAAGTTTAAATATAAAATATAAATATAAATTTAGAAGTTTCAAAAAATTATCATACTTCAGTATTTCCAAGATGGGACTCTTCCACTTTCTCTTTAAATTCTTTCAAAACCTTGAAACTTTTTCTTTTCCTTATTGGAATGAAGAGCGTTTGGAGACTATTTAAATGGATTCCTAATTAACTGCTGAAATAGTGTGTTGTGGGTTTTCTTTTTTTGTTTGGTTTGGTTTTGGGTTTTTTTTAATATTTATTATTTATTCCCTGCCTCATTCTCAGTAGAAGGTGGAATGCTTTTTTTTTAGCTCTGGTTGCATCATAGACAAGGATTCCCCTCAGTAAATCCTTCCTCCACTATGGTCCCATCTCCAGTGTGATTTATGCAGATTAAAAGCTGGACTGGCCAAAAAGCACTAATATAATACTTTGTTTTATGGAAAACTGTGGGGTTTACGTCTCTCAGAGGATGGTTTAGCTCTCAGTGGGAACATTCCTTTTTTTTTAGCTGGGATCAGGAGTGGCACAAATCTCATCCTTCAGACTGTGGTAATTTCCCTTCAAGGCTGCTGATGGCATTTTCTCTGCAGGTACAAACCTCCATAGGTACAATTTATTCCCGGAGGAGCAGAGCATCACCTGCCTCCTGCGGGGATTTTCGCCCTTGGAGCAGCTTCTCTGCCTAAGGAGTGCTCCCTGCCTGAGGAGTTTGCCACCGAAATGCTTTTTTATCTTCATTGAGCTCCCTTTCCCTTCCTCATTGCCTTCTCCTTCCCTCTTTACTTTCTCCTTTTTTCCTCTTATTTTGTCCTTTTGCCTCTTATTTGTCTACCTCTATTTTTTTCCTCTTTTTTGTCTTTTTTTTTTTCTCCATCCTTTTCCTGTCTTCTATTTCCCTATATTTTTTTTCCTTTTCGTCTCTTTTCTCTGCTTTTCCCCTCTCCCTTACCCTTTTCCTTCACCGTGCTGTGACCCTGTCTGTCCTGCCCCCGCAGGTCCCCTCGCAGCAGCCCGGGCTGGCTCCGCTGAGTCCTTGCGTGTCGCGGTCACCAGAGGGGGACAGAGCCCCACACACAGCACTGCGGAGGTCCCGCCACCCCAAATCCCCTGCCAGGGCGGATTTTGGGGCGGCAGCTGCGCCCCGGGGTGCCCCAAGCGCAGCTCTGGGTGTGCTGCTGGTGCCACGGCACAGGGACCAGCCTGGGGTCCCCTTGCTGTCACATGGCACCAGTGTCCCTTTAGCCCGGAAAAGATGTGTGTGCTTAAAAATAAACTCTGCACCAGCCCTTAAAACAGCTGTAAATTCCCTGGAGGTTAAAGAGGAGATGGTGCTTCTAAACTCGGCTTTGGAACTGCTTGGCTTTTTCTGTCTATTATTGTTGGGGAATTGCTGTTTAAAAATGTTAAAACTGTTCCTATGTTTAAAGATACCTGTTCCCCCCAGTTTTGGTCTGGTTCACTGAGAACTGGCACACACCAAGTATTTAAGTTAGCAGCACCCATCCAGGAGAGGAATTTGCAACTGACAGCACTGGAAATGAGAGGAGAAGCAAATTTGATGAGCATTTGGCTTTTTCGATAGCTGGTTATGCCTGATTGGAACCCATGGGGGAAACAAACGCAATTATTTGTGTGAGATTGAATTTCATTGCCAACAGAAAATATAAAATCTGTCACCTGCACACTCGCTGTTGTCTGGTCATGGCTGGAGGATGCTCCTGCAGCAATGCTGGGGGTACCAGCAGCAGCAGCAGCCAGCCCTGAGCCAAGGGGTGTGCTCAGGTGTCCTCCTGTCCCACGCCACGTGTGACCCCTGAAATGTGGGTCACCCACACGGCGAGGCGAGGCTCCCTCCCAAAATCATGGAGATGGCAAAGCAGGTCCCTGGAACTGAGGAGGATGTCCTGTGGGCTTTGGTTGCATGGCCAGCCAAGCCTGGCAGAGCAGAGTCTGTGAGACCTTAAGACATATAAATAATCCTTGGATTGAGTCCATTTCCCCAGCTCCAGACAGCCTCCAGTGCTCCCTTCTCCGGATCCTCAGTGCCAGTCCCTTGCCCGAATCCAGCTGCTCCTGGTAATTGAATTTTAATGCCTCAGGCTGGGAGTTTGTGTTGGTGTTTGAAGTGAAGCCTTCCAGCGTGGTCACCCATGGGCTTTGAAGCTCCCTGTCTGCCACCAAGGACGGTGGGGACAGTCCCATCTCCAAGGGGACAGCCACTGTGCTTGGTCCCAGCTGAACCCGTGCAGCAGTTGATTTTGAGAATTGAGGAATTTTCTCTTGTGCACATGGGAGAGACCAGACAGCTGATGAGAGTTTATTCTGGTGGATTTGAAAAATGCATTAAATATTCTTGAGAGAGCCACCAAGTGCTGTTTGGACAGCTGGTGGCACCTTTGCAGCCTGTGGGGTGGCACCTGCTGATGTGGACCTGCTGTCAGTGATGGGACAGGAGGCACTGAGCTCCCCACAGCCCATCCTGGGCACTGACATCCCACAGACCTGGAGCAGGTCCCCATGGTCACAGCCAGGGGAAGCCACGAGCTGGAGTGCCCCCCTTTCTGCAGAGGGCAGAGGAATTGAAGGTGGAGACGGTGACTAGAAACCCAGCAGAGCTGATATCTGAGATTCTCTTTCTCCTCCTTAAAGCATTTCATTGTAATTACCGTGCAAACAGAAGGCCTGGGTAATTATTACATGGTTTTGTGGGTGTAAATTTAACATGTCGTTCCTGTGCAGCCACACAGTGAGGGAAGACTTTTTCCTTTGAGTTTTTCTCTTTAACTCCCTGCTTTCAGCTTCTCCCTGGACTCAGCACAGCCAGTTAGGAAACAGCTCTGACTCAGGGACTGGCACTGCCATCCTGGTTTGCAGGGAGAAGCAGCAGGTCTGCACACAGACTGTGACCCAACCCAAAACACAGGGAAAGGGATGCAAAGTGCAGCTGGGGGGTGTCACAAGGCTTCTGAGAGCCACCTTGTCCCCAGGCTTTGGTGGAGAGTATGGCATGGAGCTGTGCCAGGGAGGGTCAGGCTGGATCTCAGGGAAAGGCTCTTCCCCAGAGGTGCTGGCAGTGCCCAGGCTCCCCAGGGAATGGGCACAGCCCCGAGGCTGCTAGAGCTCCAGGAGCGTTTGGACAGCGCTGCCAGGGATGGACGGGGTGGGGTTGTTGGGGTGTCTGTGCAGGGCCAGGGCCTGGGCTGGCTGATCCTGGGGGTCCTTTCCAAATCAGGGTATTCCATGATTCTATCGTGGTTCACAGGTTCCAAGGGGATGCTCAAGCTAACAAACCCCATATTTAAGTGCTGGGATATATTTGAGGAGCTTGGGGAACATTGTGTTTCACTTCTCCAGAGCTCTGGAGGCCAAAGCTTCTTGAGCCAAAGCACCAGTCCCTCTTTCTCAAGTTAGCACAGAGCAATGGTGCAGATGTGTCCTACGGACAGCCTTTTGCATTTTTATTTCTGACTTTAACATATTGCACAAAGAGTTGTGAATCTCAGCTCATATTGGATTAATTTATTGTAAGAAATTTTTCCATGGAATTACAGCCATTTCCCCTATTTTCTGGTCATAATAATCTGAATTTTGCCATGGCCTGTGTTCGACTCTAAGCACAGGAACAAATCACCATGAATGCAACTTGTTGAAACATTCCCACAGCGCAGGATGAGGGAGGTGGCTCCAAACAGCTTGGAATGTTGGTGTGCTTGCGTGTCTGGGTGTAATACAGTCGGGCAGACCTGCACTGCTGTCTGAGCTGCAGAACAGATGACTCAGAAAAGACTCTCAAGTAAGTTATAAATTGTTTCCTGTCATCCGTGCTGCCGTCTCTCTCTGCTGTTTTGCTCCTTCTATTACATTTGTTTCCTTCCTCCTTCCCATTCCCTGTATAAAAACAAAGCTGGAAGTGCTTGTGCTGAAGGCACTCATGCTGGTGCCCTGCTAGGAGTATTTTCAGTGGAATCCCCTGGGTTTGGGCTGCCCAGCTCCCACAAATAACCAAGTCAACAAAGCCCATTGCTGAGAAGCTGGTTTTCTGCTGGTTGGATAAAGATGCTGCTGGAAGCAGTTTCGTTTCTCAGTTTATCTTTTATTTCCCTCAGGTACTCTGCGTAGCATGACATGTCCTGCTGAGAGTTAAACCTGTCTGTGCTTTTGGACTCGCCTCCACTACAAGAGCTGATGTTTTGGTTTTGTTTTTGTTTAGAAAGGATGTTGAGACGCTTGAGCACATCCAGAGGAGGCAACGAGGCTGGTGAGGGGCTGGGAACACAAACCCTGTGAGGAACCACTGAGGGAGCTGGGGGGGTTCAGCCTGGAGAAAAGGAGACTCAGAGGTGCCCTCAGCACTCTCTACAATCCCCGAAAGGTGCCTGTGCTCAGCTGGGGTTGGGCTCCTTCTCCAGGCAGCTCTGACAGAACCAGAGCACACAGCCTCAAGCTGTGCCAAGGGAAATACAGGCTGGACATTCAGAAGAAGATTTTCACAGAAAGGGTGATAAAGTTCTGGAATGTTCTGCCTGGGCAGGTGGTGGAGTCACCATCCCTGGATGTGTTTAAGAAAGCCTGGATGTGGCACTGGGTGCCAGGGTTTAGTTGAAGTGTTAGGGCATGAGTTGGACTTGATGATCTTGAAAGTCTCTTCCAATCTTGTGATTCTGTAAAAACTCAGCAGAACTTTACTTTTGTTCCAAGCCCACAGCACCCAAATTCTGTTGGATTTGTCCTTTTTGCTCACAACCCCTCTGTGTGGACAGCTGAGGTCTGTCTTTGTGGCTACAAAGATCCAGGTGTCCTCTGGAGCATCCCAGGGGCCTTGGCTTGCTCTTGGCATGTGTCAAACACAATGGACTCACTGTGGAAATAATGAGTAGGTTTGGGAGCAACAAAGGTGGAAGAGGTTATATTTTCCTGTCTCCTGTTTTCCTTCTTGAGCACCACTGGATCCATGCTGTCTCTGGGCTATAAAAGAAGATGAGTGGGAAATTGAGATATAGAAGAGAAAGCCCCAGGCCTTCGTGTTTCCGACAGGAAAAATATTTTATTGTGGTGGAATTTTCCACAGTATCCCTGCAGGTTTTGGGGATGCTCTGTGTGCTTTGCCACCACAAGATTCGTTCAGCTGGTGGTGCTCTGGCCACAGGGGGAGGAGGTTTTTAAGATGTGGTGATTTTGTGCCCCAACCTTGCCTTGGAGCAACAAGGCCCAGGTAATTTTTGACTTTGTGTAGGTGCTTTTACTCAGTCCAGGCTACTCTAAATATAAAATTACATTTTTCTCAAAGCTCAGAGAAGCACAGGGATAGTTTTATACAAAAAATACAGATCTGGAGGGGAGCATCCTGAAGATCTGCCCTGCTGTCCACTTGTGGTCACCCCCCTGGTGTGAGTGGAAAGGGAATGTGCCAATTAAATTTGTTTACTTGGACAGAATGAATGTTTTCCTGCATTTCTAAGAAGATACTTCATCTGGCTTTGAGCATTTTTTATTTGAACTTTAAAAATATTTTTCTGACCTTTTTCTTTCAAAATCAAGAGAACATATGAAAGTGAATCTTTCTTCTGATCAGCTTCCACTTAATAAATGTGTATTTTTTCAAAGGCTTGATTATATTAAAGTTTTCTAATGAGCCCCACGGACTGGACTTGGCCAAGAAAAATGTCTGGCTTAAGGTACTGCTGGTTTTGGTTTCTCTCATCTGTGGAATAAATGGAAAAGCAATTTTGTAGGTGGTAGGATGGGATGGTGAAGAGAACATGTGGGGGAAAAAAAGTCCCTTATACCAGAATATTTTTTGACAAAGATCTAAAATAACTTCTCAGTCTTGTACAGCAGGGTTACATCCTGCTGGTGTGACCAGTCCTGGATTTTGATCTGCCCTGATAAGCCTGAAAATTTACTTGTAATGTTTAGATAGTGCCATTATTTCTGCGGTTTTGGAATTTCATTCTGGCTTGTTCTGGATTTGAACTTTCCCAAGGCTGTTGGGAGTCTGGGCTGGGCTAATTCCTGTGGAAGAAAGCAGAAGAGCTCTCTTATTTCTGTGTTTCTTAAATGTAAGTTCAGAGCTCACTTGTACAGTGCCTTGGAAAGTAACTGATAACAAAAGAGATTTGGAGTTAGGATAAGATTAGAATCAAATTGAATATTTGTCCTGACCCAACAAAGCACTCTATCTGTTCAGGAGATCCAAAGAGTTGCACTTGTTTTAAAGTAGTTTTTCTGTTTTCTCTATCTCCTAAACTTCTCTGTGCTGATGCTGGACTCAAGCACTGAATCTCACAACAGTCACAAACCCCATGGGATGACAGCAAATTTGTCTCTAAAATGTGGTGATAGTGAGCTTTGCCATCCCTCCTTTATGGTGGCTGAGTATCACAGGAGTCACAAACACCACGTGGCACCCAAAGCCTCTGGGGATGCTTTTCTGACTTGTCAAGAAGGGGATGATTCCCCAGAGCTGCTGATTCCAGACCTGGCCCTGAGCTGAAATCTCCGTGTTGTCCCAGCTCCTCAGCTTGCTGCAGCTCAGCCTGAAGCTTTTCCCAGGCTGGGCAGGATGGATCAGTGAGATTACCACGGCACCCCTGAGCAGGAATGATGCTGCAGTCCCCAGTGGACACCCCTGAGCCTCCTGCCTTTGCTGAAATCCAGTTTATTCCTCTTGCACCGAGGCCTTGTGCCTTCCTCCTTGGAAAGGATTCCTGTAATTCCTGTGTAATTCCATTAGCTCCAACCAGACCTGCTACAGCACACAGAATACATTTTTCTAACCTCCAGACCCTACTGAAAATGATGCCCAGGTCTCTCCCTGTGGGAACTTGTGCTCAGCAGAGACACAGTGACAGAAACCAGTCTTTAAAAAATTATTTATACAGCACTAATGGCAGGACTGGTGAAACTTAAGAAGTCTTAAGTGACAAGGGGTCTCTGGTTTTGTTTTTATTGTCTGAATCCTGTAAACTGAAGTCCAGGAACCTGGAGATACACCAGGAGGTTGGTGTAGTCACTGAAATGGCTGGTTCTTCCCTGCACCTTGATATTTACTTAGAAAGCGCTAGAAAAAATATTGCTTTTTCTGACAAACCTGCCAATAAATTTGCTCAGTAGGCATAAATAATTATCAGCATGGGGACATGGCTGGCAGACAATAGTCTTGACATGTTTGTAAGCAACTCAAAATCCATTACCATGGGATCAAAGTTGCATAAGAGTCTAAAAAAACCCCACTGAATCAGGGCCTAAAATCTAATATATCAACTTTGATAAGCTACCTAGTAATCAGTTACAAGAAAACTTATCTTGCTCAGGTTGTATTTCTAGCTGGCATAGAGACTGAAAATTAAAGAATTAGCATATTTGTGGCAAATAAAATATTATGCTTCCGAGCAAGTGACTGTCCTTATTTAATGCCCTGCTTTGTATTTAGAGAAGCTGCAGAGGCACATCCTATATGTGCTCAGTACAGCAGCTGAGTGATGTGTTTGGAATAATTCATCAGATAAATTCATGTCCATGAATAATCTGCATTCAGATCGTGACCTTTACCAAGCTGTGCTTTTTCCAGGGCTCAGAACTTCCAGCTAATGCTGGGAAGAAACAAGAGGAACACAGAGGAAGCTTTCTCCCATCTCCTCCATTCCAGTGGGACTCCTCATTTGGGAGCAGGGCAGGAAAGCTCAGCCCAGGACATTTTCTGAGTGTGTTGCTGGAGTTGGGAAACAGTGTTTTAATTGCAGACAAGGGGCTGGGGACACAGCTGAGCTGTGCGTGGCCAGCACTGAGTGCCTTGGCTTTGCCAGCATGGGGTCCCCTGAGTCCCCTTGCTGTCCCCAGCTGCGGGCTAAGAGCAGAACTGCACTCCCCAGAGCTGAGCTGATGTGTGGTATCTCCCCAAGCCACAGTCCCTGACTCCTCTTGAGCCCTCGGAGAGGTCAGACAGTGGGAGCAGCTCCCACCAGCACCACTGGTAGCTGTCACCCCTGGCCTGGGCTGCAGAGTGGGTCCATGCAGGCACTGGGCAGTGCTGGAGGTGTCTCACCATTCCTGGATTCTGGGAAATGAGGCAGGGCAGTCTGTCCAGCTGATGCCAGTCACAGATGTTTATCCACTGGAACAGCTGGCTGCTTATCCCAGCGCTCACCTGGTGGGAAAACCACTGATGAGCAGCTCTCCCCGAGAGGGTGAGCTCTGCGCACCCGAGAGCGCGGAATCGAACAGCGCCAGGACCATGGACAGCGGCTCAGAGAAGCTCAGCCCCAAGTGCTTGGAAGCCTCGGTGAGCTTTGCTCACCGCGCCAAAAAATAATAGGAAATAAAAGAGCCAGAAAGCAACAGGGCTGTAAAGCGTCAGAAGCAAAAAATGAGCCAGAGATTTCCATTTAGCAAATATTATATCTTGATTCTGGATCACTCTGGTGTTAGTGATTTTAGGAGTGAACTTCAGCATTTTTAGTATGAAACATTTACATTCTCCCTCATTTGCTTTCAGCAGTTTCACAGAGCTTTGTGCTGCACTCACACAGGAATGTCTTATGAATTCTGCAATGCTTTTATTTGCTTCTTGTGTTTAAGATGGTAAAAAATATTTTGTATAACCTCTTGCTGTGGGACTAAGGTTCCCCTGGGCAAGTTCCTCAGATCCTCTGGGTCATCTGGATGAAGGAAAACCTCCCAGGCTAGCAGTCATGTTATGTGGCTGGGAACACTGTGTTTAGCTCAGGAGACTTTTGTGGTTTGATTCACCAGGTCACCCAAGGAGCTGGTGCTCCTGCAAAATGAGCAGGAAAACTTGAGTTTGGATTTGCTGGGCTGCGGTCCTGACTTTGATGTTCCCCCTCTGGATGAAAGCAATGACTCGGTTCCCTTGTCTGCAAAATGGAAGACCAGGACTGTTTTCCCATTGTAGGAGTTTGAAGAGTGGATGAGAAGCTCAAAGCAGAAGATGTTTTTCTGTAGGACACGTGTGAAGGAGGCTTGAAAGGGATCTGCATTCAGCACTGTGAGGTTTGTTTGCTGTTTCAGCTTGTTTGTTCTTTCATCAGGCCGCTAATGAAAGGGGATGACCTTATTTTTTTTTTTTTTTTCCCAGGATATTGTTGCTCTTGTGTCTTTGAACCAATTAACACAGCAGCTTTGTGTGTGGAATGCAGCAGTGTTGGGTCTTCCCTGTCAGGATTTTGATGACTGCTGCAAAAGCAAAAATGTGGCTGAATGGGCCTTTCATTATTTCATTATTCTCTAAATTTATTTTAGGCTGCTAAAGAATTAACGTGAATAATTTTCCCATTTCACCATCTGCTTTAGACTCCATCTCAAAGGGTTCCCAATGAGCATTGCAGGCAATACCCTTTTAAAATGATCCTCTCCATATTTCCCACACTCAGCAGTCTGCTAATGTGGCCAATAGATCTAGGTGATGGGCCTGCATGATTTAGGGAGCATCATTAGGGTTATGATGAGCTATGCAACTGTCTTGTTTATTCACACTTAGCAATTTCCTCGCAGTGCCTTTTGTCTCAGAAAGCCTTTTTGCATTTTAGCTTTTGCAGAGAGAGCAGTGCCAGAGACACTCAGTGGGTGAGACATCCACCTTGGGCTCAGGAGCACAGAGCTGCTCCTCTGCCTTCCATCTTATTTCCCTCGTGGCTCGGGCTGGATGCACTGAGGAGCTCTGGTGAGCTTTCCAGAACTGACCCGGGGGAAGTGCACGTCTCCTGCTGATGTTCAGAGGGTTACTCACAAAGAGTTTACATGTCTTGACTGTCAAGTCTCTGTCTCTGTATTTCCCACTCCAATCTCTTGGGTCCAAGGTTGTTTTGGTTTTTTTTTTATTCAGTCTTTGCCTACCAAGTTTGAACTCCAGTGAAGCCTCTATTAAACATCCTTGCCACGGTGCCTCTCAGGGCAGCCCACGACTGCGCTCCTTCTTTGCAAGGAGGGGGAGGAGGATGATCAGGAAGTTAAAAAGTATTTAACCTGCCTGTCAAACAAAATTATTCATGGCAGGTGAGTGGCCGAGCTGCATTTTGCAAGGTTGCCGTGAATAATACATAACATGGTCAGTCCTGGCATGGGAGTGCTGCTGTAACTTTAGAATAATTCCCACGCCTGGAATAAAAACGGTGCACACCTTCCTATTTCTCATTTCCCGTGATAGGTGTGAGGGGATGCTTTGACGGTCAGGTGTGAGCAGCTGCAGCTGTGCCCTTTGGGGCCGTGGCTGGGGTCTGAGCGTGGCTGCAGGGCAGGCAGAGGAGCAGAGCTGTGTCCTGAGCGGGGCTGGTGGGCTCTGGGTCAGCCCATGCTCCCGAGATGAGCACCCAGAGATTTATCAGCGTGGGCAAAGGGGATTGGAACGAGGTTACACAGCTCTGGGATGGCACCTAACTCCTCTCCTGCCAGCGTGGGACCAGGGGGACAGAAATGGGCAGCTGCCCTTGGCTCTCCCCTGAAGGTTTTGTTTGCAGAGCAGAAGACAGATGGACGGCCACGCACACAAGGGTGCTCAGAGCTCTCCTCAAAGTATGATCTCATTCTCGTACTTTATATTCAGAGTAAAATATTATAATGGCGCTATTTCCTTCCTTCAAGCCAAAAATTAGTTGAGCAGATCCTCTATTCTTATGGAAAACCTGTAAGTCTATTACTTTGCTGGGAATTGGATTTTTTTTTTTAAATTCTTGAAAGGGGCTACTTTCTCACACAAAATTTTGGCTGAAATACAGTTTTACCGTGTTTTGCAATGGAATACATAAATGACTCTGACTCTCTGACTTTTGATTATAAATAGAAAGTCTTAGTTTTATATTTTGAATTAGTGGCATAATATAATTTAAAACAAATAAGAAACATTCCAACTTCTTTATTTTTATAAACTTTTTTTTTCAGGCCAGACACGACAAACTGAAGCAGATCCCCCAACTCCCTCCACTCCTGCAACCATAGGGAGCAGGGGCTCTTTCCTCTGTTAACCTGCATTAGCTTTTTGCTCACCCTGGAAATCCACGTGGTAATAAAAGGAAATACATATATGCTTAAATCCCACCAAACCCATCACTTCATAAACACCCACACCCCTGTCATAGTTTGAAAAATGCATATTGATCACCGTTTTGTTGATGCTGACATAAATGAGTCGCAGTAATCTTGGTGCAAAGTCTGCAAGTCAAAGAGAGTCTGTCCATTGACTTAGTGACTTTGGCTCAAGCATTTGATGTACAGAAAAGAAAGAGATTGAGAGCCCTGGCTGCCCTGAAAGGTCCCATTTCCGGGAGCAATCCATGAGAGGGATCAGGAGAGGATGGATGTGATGGACAGAGGGGTAAATAGAGTGGGCGTTACGGCTTTACCATAGGGCTGCAAGGGCACTGGAGTGAAGCCTTTAATTTCACATTAGGATTCTTCTCGTATTTGTTAGATAGAACAATATTAACCTTTTGAATTTATTTAGAAACTCATTAGTGCTTTTTTCTATAGTCCATTCTTTTCCTGATTAGCTCTACTCATTACAATTCAAATTTCTTTCTGCTACATTTACCACATTGTCCTGCTTTCTCTCATCTCTATTGTTGCTCAGCTTAATTTATTAAAGCAATGAAAAAGGAAGGGGGGATCGGTTGACACAGCAACCTTCCAAGCCTTTGGTGTTTGAGGAGGAAGAGAGAAGAAGGGAAACACCCCGAGTTTGCCTTTTCCTCCAGGAAAAGGGGTGGGAGGATGTGGCAAGAGTTTCTGTACAAGCCTGGGATGTGAGCATGGTTCAGAGTGAAGCAGCAGATGAAAACCTTCCCCGGGCCTTAGTCCATGCCTAAAGATGCCAGCAGGGCACTGAGGTGGCTACAGTGACATACCAGCAGTGACCCTACAGCCTTGCAGGGCTTGATTTTCCTGCTTTGCCCCTTCAGCTGTTGCTCAATCCCAGAGTTTTTAAATGAAATTCACTCTGAGGGTTCAGCATCCTCACCCTGTCCTGGAAACGTGCAGCTGCTGCTCCTCTGGCATCCTCTACCTAAGGTTGTTTTAAAACTGTGGCTAAGCCTTTAGCAGCATTTATTTTGTGTACTTTTCCTTGGGATCAAGAGAGAAGTTGGGAGCTGCTGTAATTCCTCTTGACTTCCCTCAGCTCCAGTGGAATGTGAATTGATGCTCTGATAGGATTTTTAGAGGCTGGTAGAGGCTTGAGCCCGTCCCTGTTTTGGGGGAACTGGAATGGGGAGATGCTTAGACTCATTTATGTATTTGCTGCCCTGATTTGCAAACCACTTTTTCTTAGGAACACAATTTTTGCCCTGTTTTCCTTTCTTTTAGTCCGGCGCTCATTTCTCAGCAGCGGAGCTGCCACATCCCATGTGCCTGTGATTAAAGCTGCATTCACTCCTGACAAGAGATGATTAAATACAGCCAGATGATTTCAACCATCCCAGCCGGCATGGTTCTCTGATTATTGGTGTGTTTGAACATCTCACAAATGTGAATGGATGTGTTTACGCAGCAGCCATCGTAAAGCAGGGAAGTGCCAGAGTGTTTTATTTGAGGAACAGAGGGATTAACTCAGCAAAGGTTATATAAAGAGGTTTTGGCAGGGCCACAAAAAGAATCTGAATTTCTGAGTTTCTACTCCAATGCCTTAATCATAAAATCATCTTTTCTCTGAATTCTTTTCCGTCTGTGGTAATTATAGTTTTGGCTGGGTTTATGTCCTTTATAAAAACCTGTCTTTCACACATCTTGTGAAATTGAAGAAAAGAAAAAAAGAGAAGATAAAACAATCATAATTTTCCAAGTGTGTAATTCTGGATTCCAGCAGAGGCTTAAAACAAGTAAGGTAATTATTCCACTCAGTTCAGCACCATTTGGAGAATTAGGCTATTTCATGAATTGTAGTTTTAGAATAAGACACATGGATTGGAAAAAGTTAAATGAGCAACATGTAAAATAAAACAAATGCTTGCAAAAATCAGCTGAAAGAAAAGGAACTGGCTGTAAGTAAAGGTGATTGGAGTAAGATAGGAAAGGTCAATGATGTTGAGGGAAGATTAAAAAAAAATGCAAATAGAAAAGAAAGATTTTATTATTTCCTTTAGTTTATTAGGAAAATGCCAGAGAATATTTTCAGGGCAAAATTAATTCTTGGTGCAAACTAAAGATAAAAAAGAGTTTCCCCAAGGATGAATTTGGCCCATGAGCAATTACAGGAGGTCAGTCAGGGGAAGCTGCCAGGGAGAGGTGGAGCCAGCTAGTCAAAAGCTAGGCAAGACCATACAAACCCGTTTGTTAGTGATGGTTAATTAACTTGTTCCTGGCAATCAGCCACCAGGGCAGGAGATGGACTTAATTTGCAAGTCCTGATTGCCAAGAAAGTCACCCATAATTGCCTGTGATCTTGCAGCTTTCTAGTTTTCACCTTGGTCTCATGTTCCCCTATAAATGGTGCTTGGGGGGGGGGGGTTGTTTGGTTTTTTTCTAGGTCTCTATCTACTGTTTTTTTGCTTCTCAAACCCCCATTTTCATACTTATTGCTGCTGATATGATTGAACCTTTGCTGTGGTGTCACTTTGGGTGCACATCTCAACGTTGCTGGATCCATGGTGAAGTTGTTGGATTTGGGGCATTTTGGGAAGGATGTTTCATTTTGATGGGAGGAGCCCACTGTCTAAGCAGAGAGTGCTGTCCAGTCTGTGAGACAGGAGCAGTTGTACCTGCAGGAAGAGACTGAGGGAAGTGGGTTTGTGCTGAAGTGGAGAGGAATAAAAGCAAGAGAATGATATTAGCATGTAATTTTTGGTAGTTGATGCAGAGCATAATAACTTCAATTTCAAAGGTTCTCATTCCCCTCACTTTGTGCCTTATTAAGACTCCAACCCATATTTAATGGTGGGAATATCACTTTCTGCTTCCTTAATTCTCTGCCTGCAATTGATCTACATAACCTGCTAAATCTGCACTCGGCTCTCTGAGGTGTGTGAGACTTCTCACTGCACCCTAAGAGACACAAAATTATAACCTGAGCCTTCTCTTACAGTTTGTCTGTTATTGTGGTTCCCTCTTCCTTGTGCTACAAGCAGAATTACAGAGGAGTATAAAATCTTATTTTCAAATATTTATGTCATGTTCTCAAGGGTGTGCCCAGCATGCCAGGCAGGTTTCTGCTCAAACTGCTCAATTTCTTTTCCTTCACATGGGATGTTCTGTGTCCACACAAAGACAGAAAGAAGTATGTATTTTATTATTTAAAAAGGAACTCCAATAAAATTGATTGTTTCATGAAACAAGTTTTCATAAATATTAGACTTGGGAAAAGGCCTCCTTTGGCAAACCTAGTCTGGATATTTCTACCCTTGATACATTGTTTAGTGCTGACTTCTTTCATTTTTTCTGTCTGTAATTGTGCTGTAGACCTTTTCCAGAATATTTCTTCGTGATGTGACTCATCTAGCTTCCAAAGTGCAGCTTACTCAAACTATTCTAAGTCTATTTATCCAGGCAAATATTTGGACATGTAAAACAGCAGTAAAGTGCTACGATGTCTATCAGGGCAGGAGAGCACACAAAATCTCTGATATTCTCAGTCTCTCCATTGTGTGTTTTATCTGGAGTTATTAATTGGCAGAGAGCAGTGCAGAAGTTTGATTCACACCCATACCCAAGCACAGGCAGTGAGGGAAAACTTTGCACAGGTTTGAGGTCCATTTTCTCAGCACTGAGTTTGGTTTGCACAGGTTTGAGGTCCATTTTCTCAGCACTGAGTTTGGTTTGCACAGGTTTGAGGTCCATTTTCTCAGCACTGAGTTTGGTTTGCACAGGTTTGAGGTCCATTTCCTCAGCACTGAGTTTGGTTTGCACAGGTTTGAGGTCCATTTTCTCAGCTCTGAGTTTGGTTTGCACAGGCTCATGCTTCATGAGAGCTGCTTCCCCACTAAGGGGCCCTGAGGTTCGACAGCTGCACAAAGATCTCTCCCCTCTGTGTCACTGGTTCAGTCTTTAAAAGCCAAGAGTTGTCATGAGCTGATGGCTGTGTAATGGATGCCTCAAAAGCAGCTGGTATGCTGTTGAATTTATCTCACATTTTATCTGGAATAGTTTGGGGTCTGGATCTTACCCTCAGGGCTTTCTCATGCAGCTGCTGATGCATTTTGCTCCTTAGTATGACTGAAAAACACAGGAGCTGTGCCTGAGCTGGAGCCCTCCTTGCAGCAGGACAGGGATTTTGCCAGCTGGCAAGGCATGGTGGAGATTTCTGCACTGGCCAAAAGGTCTGGTTAAAATTTTATGTAAATTCAGTTCAATGGGGCTTGGCAATTTTACACTCTCATCATGGAAGAGATTTCAAGAGAGGCTCCTCCTGTCTCCAGGTGAAACTGGCCTTTTTTTCCTGGAGACTTGTTCTCTGAACTGTTGACAAAAGCTACTAGAGCCCACCTGGGGTGATGGGAGGTGTAAATTGCCGTATGTGTGGTTAGGAATTTGTAGGAATTTGGCAACACTTCTGTGCTGCCAGGGCTACAGATATGACAGACTGGTGTTTATCCCCCTTCTTTTTTTTTTTTTTTTTTTTTTTTTTTTTTTTTTGGCTTCCTGNTTTTTCTTTTTGGCTGCCTGAATTAATGCATTTTGCATTGATTCTCTAATGAAGACAGAGGCCTGAATTCATACATTGCTTTTTATTTGCATTTTTACTACAGTCAGTCTCATTTCATCGTTGCTGAAGGCCATTAGTGAGGAGCTGGGTGACTTGTCTGTGCTTCTGCTTTTTGTAGTTTTCCAAAGCTCTATACATAATAAATCAGACACCCTTTTTTGCTTCTGCAATTAACTAATCCACACTGTAACAGGAGAACTAGAATTGATTGAATATGTCAGGCTTTAAGCCTTATGAAAAAAAATGCAACAAAATAATGAAACACTTTTGTGATGATGCCTTTCAGAATCATCATCCTCACTCTTACACAGACCTGGCCACGAAATTAGGATGGATAAAAGATTTTGCCACTATGTCCCCCTCCAGTCAATCCTGACTTGTGTTTGAGATGAACTTCTGATGTGGCAGGTTCCTGTCTGCAGCAGCCAGGGCTTCAGCTCCCTGCTCATCCCACCTGCAGACAGCAGCTCCCTCTGCTTCCCTCAAGGCAATTCTGGTCCAGCAGCAGCAGCACCAGCAGACATGAGCTGCTGGATGTAGCTATTCCATGGCAAAAACCTGGGATTTTTTCCTTGGTGGAGACCTCTCAGTCTTGTTGCTTTAGCCTCCTCTGAAGAAGGAAGACTGAAGCAAAAGAAGGTTGAAGGACGTTTCTCAGCCACATCTCTGGAGTTGCTGCCTGGCGCTGAGCCACGGTAGTCACTCAAATCCATATTAAGCTGCATTTCTACAAGAAAGTGTTTCAGCTCAGTCTGACCTATTTTTTTTGAAATAAGGATTTAAAAGTCCTCTCTTGCATAATGGGCTGTGTTGGCACAGCATCATGAAAGCAAAGTTGGATCCTGAGTTCCCTCTGTACCAGCAAAGTACTCCTGGCTCAAACTACTTCTGCTAAGCCAAACCCCATTTCCTTTAAAATATGCTTGTCATTTATTTGGTTAAAATAGTAAAATAGTTTCCTTCCTTGTGATATTTTGCCCTGTGAACTTTCCTCTTTTTTTTAAATTTATTTTTTAAAATTTTTTTTTAGTGCAGGAAGCCATGGGCCACGTATTGTGCAGTTCATGCTCTTCTGTTCCTTGCTGACATGAATTCCTTGTGCTGTTCAGACTCGGTGAGTTTTGCAGTGCTGCTTTGCAAAGTTACACTACAGAGACACTCTGCTCACACCTTTGAGCATGCAGAGCTCCCTGAATCGACCCTTGCAGAAGGGAAAAGCCTGGAAACAGCGAGGTTCACACCAGCTTCCTTATTATTTTTTATTTCAGGAGCCCTTCAGTGGGTGCTGCCTGTCACATCAGCTTCTCCTAGGGGGAAATTATCCTCTAGGATTAGATGCTGGAGTCAGTCCTTTAGTGCTCCTGTGCACTGGATGGGAGATTTGATATTTCTGTAAAAAATAAAAGCAATTTTTATGGGTAAAATGAACAATGGTTGTGCAACATCCGTCCTCCTAAAGACAAGGCACCAAAATGCCGGAATTTCCTCCAAATGGAGAATGAGTGTTGGCAGTTCCAGCTCTGTGCAATTGTTTCCCAACTTCCAAGTACACCTAAATATTGTCTGCAGCACAACATTGGAGATGATTAAAAGGATTTTTTTTTTAAGACAAAAAACTTTATGCCTCTCTGGTAAATGTAAAAATATTAATTGAATGAAGTATTAATTGTCAGTAGAAGAACAAATGTGGCTTAAAATGCATGTCAAATGTTGGAATTTACAATGATCTGATAATGTAGGAACTATAAAACACAAAAAATACTTAATTAAAACACACACATTTGAGAAGAAAAATAGTTGTAATTTAAAGTATTCTTCATTTTAATAGATATTTCCTCAACTTCATTGAGCATTGGTGCTTTTTTATTTTAAATAGCTCACATGTCCTGTATTTTCCATTTATTAAGCAACGCCATTTTTGCTGTTTGTTTGCTACTTTCAGAACCTTCTTCCAAGGCTCAGGTGAAGAGCAGCTTCTCCTGAAGGTGTCTGTAGAATTTGGCAGCAGTTCCACACCTCTGAACTTGATGAATGTTGCAGTAAGGACTCGGCAGATCAACCCCAAAGTAGGCAACAACTACCTGGGGAAAGTGAAGGTGAGTTTTGCCCGGAGTGGCAATGAAAACTGAGCAATGACTTCGGCATTAACACCTAAAGGGGTTAGGACAAGGGTCACAGCAGCTTTTTCCTCCGGTTTAATCCCTGCAGTGCCTTGGGGCAGGTCCTCGGTGTGCTCACTGCTGGCCCTGCAGATGTAAATCAGGAGGAGAGCTGCCCTCTCAGATCTCAGATGAGAAAAGTGTTTATTTTTACCGGTGAGAGCAAGCTCTCTCTTCAGCTGTCACAGCCTGGGTCAGGAAAGCAGAAGGTTCTGTTTCCTTGGGAGCTGCTTTGCCTCTCTGCTGGGAATTAGCCAGGCATTAGTCATGGCTTTGCTGGGACCTCTCTTTGCCCTTTCCAAATAAATGGCTTTGGAAGAGGAGGGCATGGCTGGGAGTCTTGGAAGGGATGAAGCACCTTCCAGCCAAGCTCTGCTTGGGATGAGTGATTTACAGAGCTGGAAGGGAGCCCTGGGGAGCCCATCTCCCATGGCTGAGCAGGAGTTCAGCTGATCTCATTTCCCCCTGGGATTGCTGGGGATGAGGCTTGGTGCCTGGCACTGAGGCAGCCTCTGGAGGCTGTGCCAGAGGCGAGTGCAGCCACATTCTCGTGCACAGCAGAGGGAGATTGTGCTCTCCAGCCCCTCTCATCCACTTTTAGGAAGAATTCATCAAAATCCATCATGTTTGTCAGGCAGAGTTGTGATTCTCCACTCCTCATTCTGAGACAATGCTTATTCTGAATCCTGCCCAAGCAGGAGAGGGAAAGGCCCCATTCCTTATCCTAGGGCCAGTGGAGGTCAAGAGCCCATAGCCACTTCCATACAAGAGTGAGAGGAATGACAGGTTTGTCTTTACAAACAAACTGTGGGTCTGCTGGTATATAAAACTAGCACTGAGAGATAAAAGAAACAGTGGGAAGGATTCCACTGATTAATGAATGGAAAATTATATTGGCCTTTACAAACAAATGGTAGGTTTGCTGAGAAATGAAATTGGATGTTGAAAGATGAAAGAAACAATGGGGAAAAACTCTAAAATTCCATGAGAATTAAAAATTTTAAAGGAGGGTTATACATTAGAGGGGATCAGGCATTCTGGGAAGTCTGTACCTCTCAAGTACCTCAGCCAATGGGGAAAGAGAGAAGGGAAATGGGGCTGGGAAACTGGAATAAAAAGGAGGCTGCATCCTCCAAAAACCTGAGAGACCCTAGGGGAATGCCCCATGGCCTCTCCCTTTATTTGAAAAAAGTAAAAGGACTCCTCTGTCTCCTTTTTGGACATAAACCTCTGACATTTGTGGATTAATTTTCTTCACAAGAGCAGTGCTGCTGGCAGGATGGGGCACCTTACCTGATCTCTTACCACCATGATGGACAATGGGAACAAAATCCTTCATGACACATCCTTCTGTGCCAGTCTGGATGCTCTACTGAGGAAAGAACTCACAGGGATCTATGGAAACCAATGGGAATGCTTTGCTGCTGCCTTAGGATAGGATTCTACTCCGTGGTTCTTCAGTCACTTTTCTGTTTGTCACTGTCATTTGCACCTGTTTTCACTCACTGCCTTCTCCACACACTATTTTCACTTGGAGATACTTTCATTGGAGATATTTGCTGCTGTCAGGCCCAGAGCAGCCAGGGGCTCCTCTGAGGAGCTCTGCTCATTGCAGAGATGGGAGCTGCTGACATGCTCGAATAATGGGAATTCTCAAAGTATTTTCCCCCCTGCCCTTTCCACACCAGATTCCCAACAAATACCCTGGGTTCCTGGGTTAGTCGTGAGGAGTGGGGAGATGTTCAGCTTTTGTTCTCGTGCTTTTGAAAACTGCATTGGACAGACCCTACAAAAGGGTTTGCACAGGCTCCATTTCATTCACAGAGTAATAGAGGATCCAGTGCCAAGCTCAGAGCAGGGCTGGGCTGACCTCTGCTTAAGGAGTGGAGATCAGGCTTCCACTGCCAGCCCATCTCCCATTTGGCCCTACACCTCTGGAAAAGGGGAGGAAGCATCTTGAAAGGAAACAACACAATAACATCTTCCCAGTGATCTGCCATTAACCTCTGTGTGGGCTTAGAGCAATATTGCACACGAACAAAAATCAGCAGATACTTTTCCAAAGGCAGTCAAAAACTGTTCTTTATCTCTTTATCCACTCAGATCTCTGCTGCCTGGGGCTATCTGAGTCATTCTTCTCGCTAAAGTCTGAGGATGATTTCCTTTCTCTTACTGTGAAAAGTCTACACTTAGAAGACTCATGCGTGAAGGACCAGAAGACATTTGGTTTGGCTGCACAGTAGAAGAGTTTAGCGTCTTCATTGCTTCATTACTTTATCCTGGTTGCTACAGATCAGCTTCCTCACAGCTGCTGCTGCTGAAATCTCTGCTGGGGCTCTGTGCACTGACACATGCTGCAAAACGTGCAGTTTGCACCAATTGTTTCCTGTGCTGGAACAGCCTGCATGGTAAAACAAAAAAATCTTTTCTCCAATTCACATTACTGAGTTTGTACCACGTGGGTGATTGTATTTTCCTGTTTTAGTGACTTTGAAAACTTTTCACAGGGCGAGAGGAAGCATCAGGGATGCAAGAAGGAGAGATGAGGGATGCGTGAGGAGGGATGAGGTGCTTGGGGAACACAGTTAGAGGCACAACAAAACAAATACAACAACAAAATAAAGCTCCAGGAGGAGAGGGAGGGAGCAATGGGTCCCTTTTCCTGTAGCAGCTGAGGTGCATTCCTCTGCCAGCCTGGTGCACTGGCTCTGCATGACTCAGGCTCCTCTCCTGCTCTGAAACAGGCTCAGTTGTTTCAAATATGTGTGGCTAGTGAGGGTTGTTACATTAAGACAGAGTTTGTAGAGAGAGATGAAACCTTTAACAGATAAAGAGAGATGGTCAAGGAAATCAAATTGCATTTAAAACTTTCTGTAGATTTGCTGCCCATAGCATCCAGCTTGCCTTCCTTGAGAATGTTTGTTTTTCCTTAAATATTTTTTTCTGTTTTTTTTTTTTTTTAATTATTTTTCAAACTTAAAAATGGTTGATTTTAGATTTTATTGATGGGAGAATTTGGATTTTTATGATGGGAGGTTTAGATTTTATTGATGGGAGAATTCTGCATAAGCCTTTCCTTTCACCTATGTTTTCAATGGAAGTAAGTGTATTGCAACTTAACTTCTTTACTGGAGGTGCTAACACTTTTTGGATTGATTACTTAGTGAAAACTAAAAAATAATAACAATTCCATTAAAACTGGGAGTGTCCCTGAACATGTCCTTTTCTAGAATTGACCCCTTTTCTTGGGGGAGTGAAACTCCTCACTGGAAAACCTTTAGTATGTCACAATTTGATTTTTGCCTTTTCTACATTTTGGTTCCATTTCCCGATCAAATTATTTGCCTTTGCCTGTGCCCCCTTGTTCCCCATCTGCCTCACTCTAATGGGAAATAAATCTGCCAGCTCTGTTCCATTCCTTACCATCCCATAGTCTTCTTCTCTCTGAATCACTGGGATGATACAGCTCCATTTATAAAATGCTAAAAGTACCATTTCTATTTTTCCCACAATCCCTTTTGACTGGTGTCAGATTCAGAAACAGTAAGAAAATAAACCTCAAGGATCAAAAAGAAAATCCTCGTGGCTCTAAGTGCAGTAAGGATGAGATCCTTTTCCAATAAAGATGGATGATCTGGCTTCTCTCCCCTCTGCAGCCATTTTTCTGTCTCCCTCCCAGTCTTGGGAGTGTGGGATGGGACAGAGGTTGTTTCTGCTGTGGGCGTGGACACAGCACACCACAGTGAGGAAAGGATGTGAGGGAGGGCTGAGAGAGGTTGGATCATTCAGCCTGGAGAAGAAAAGGCTCTGGGGTGACCTTAGTGTGGCCCTCTGGTACCTGAAGGGGCTCCAGGAGAGCTGGGGGAGGGCTTCTGTCAAGGGCATGGAGTGACAGGACAAGGGGGAACAGCTTCAAACTGGAAAAGAGTAGGTTTAGGTGGGATATTAGGAAGAAATTGTTCCTTGTGAGGGTGGGCAGGCCCTGGCACAGGGTGCCCAGAGCAGCTGTGGCTGCCCCTGGATCCCTGGCAGTGCCTAAGGCCAGGCTGGACAGGGCTTGGAGCAGCCTGGGACAGTGGAAAGGGTGCCTGCCATGGCAGGGGCTGGAACAAGATGCTCTTGAGGTCCTTCCAACCCAAACCCCTCTGTGATTCTCTGAGCCAGACCTCATTTCAGTGCCCAGCACAGCCTTGGGGAGTCAGGGCACTGTCAGCACCCAAAGGCTGGTGAAGGATCCTCTCCCTAAGGAAAAACATCACAACTTTTGGAGTCACCTCTCAGCAGCACCAACTCCCACAGCCTTGCAGTGGATCTGGTTCATTTTCATCTGCCTTGAGCTAATTCATCTGCTCCCAGAGGCACCACGCCACACTGGCAGCACGGGGAACGAAATGCAAAGGAAAAGGGAAAAAAACATTCGATTGCTGTCAGGTAGACAGAAATTTGGGTTTCCTCCTGCTCTCTCCTGCCTCCAGGAGAACACTCTGGATGTAGAAGGTGACCTTCTGTCTCCTTCCTGCCCATCTGAGCTGGGAGTGACTGTGCTGACACATGTGATGAAGACAGAGCCAGCGTGAGCAAATTGGGCTTGAACTGGCTCCAGAGAAAATGTTTGCAAGGCGTGCAGGGGCTGGGCTGCAGTAGGGAGAGCACAGAGCAGAGACAAACGTTTGTGTCATTTGTAAACGCCACTGTGAGGGGACAGAGGAACAGATGAGCGTTTGGGACTCTAAAGGTTAATGCAGAGAACATAAAATAGTGCTCTGTGTTTGACTTTTGAAAACTACTCTCATTTGGGGGGATTTGGATGAAATCAGATTAATCACTACTACTTGGGGATTTTCCTTTCATCATCTCATTTTATTTTATTTTAAAGTTGATTTCTTGCTTGGTATTTTTTTCCTCACAGGAAGTTCCTGAATTCTTGATATTCACCAGAATTTTAGTTAGTATATATGCTGAGACTTCATGGAAATTAGTGAGGATGGATGTGGAAGCATCTTAATGCTATAGAAACTTTAGAAGAATAAAGCTCTAATCAAAAATCCCAGATGTATAAAAGAAAAAGAAATTTAAATGCATGAAGTTTGAAAGCATATCCTTGCCTGTCTAAATAGCACTTTCAGATTGATCTGCAGGAAAGGCCACAGTAGCTCATTAACTCATCACTGTTTAATGAAGAACTCTGTTCTGGCCACATCCATCACTGCCACTCCTCTCTGAACAAACTCCCGACTTCCTGGAGATGCACAACCCTGAACCCTGCTGAGCTCTGCTTTCAGGACAACGGGAGCTTCCTTCCCAGCACCTTATTTTAAGAAAATAAGAATATTTTGTAATGAAAAGAGTACTATCCTCACGGCCTCTCTCCCAACCACAGCACCACTGTGCCTTTGAGGCACGACAGCCACTCAGAGTCCCCATGCCAGCTCTGTCCCTGGGGTGAGGGGCACAATACTGCAAATACACCACTCTCTGTACCAGGGCTGGCATGCCACTCCTGCAGGCTTCATTAGTCTGCCTCTGTCCAGGCAGGCTGATCCTGCCTCTCTCCCTGGAAGTGGCTGCCTGCCAGCACCATCCATCTCTCACTGTGCTCTGGGCTGCAGAGTCCAGGTTTTTAATGGACACAGCCTGAGCAGGTTCAGCAGGTGCCTGGTGGAAGGGGCAAAGATGAACCTCTGAACATCCTGAAGGATGGATGAGCATTAGGCAGTCTCACAAATTATTGTCTTTCTAAGGCCAGAGGATGGAAGGGTGTGTTGTCACCATGACAGATTGAGAGATCATGTGCTCTGTGTTTAATCCCAAAATACTCCTTACATCCTTAAATAAGAGGCCTGGAAGGCTCCCCACCAGCTCCATTTTGACATATTCCAGTAGAGCCTTGCTGCTTGAGTTTGGGGGTGATGTATGATAATTTTGTCAACATTGTGCCATGAAAACTGCTGTCTTATGTTTAGAATGTTTTTTTTTCAGATTGTGCACATGGTTGAAGTTAATTTAATTTGCAATTAGTTGCTTGTCTGTTAGCCCTTGATGATCTTCTCTTCCTGTTTTCTCTTTTATGGCAAGGGGATTAATTTTCTAACATGCAACATCTCTCATTCATTTGGGTTTCTGCTTCTAGACATATCTCTAAGCTGATACAGCCCACCCTGGCTGGATTAAACTGTGCCACATCATCACAGCTGTTGGGCTGTTGAAACAAGGATTTGTTTGCCATCATTTGTTCTTTTCTGGAGCCAGGTTCGTGCCTGAAGTTTTTTCATTTGGTGCCCTGTGGGGCCTGGGCTTGGACAGAGGAATGGTTTTAAATGGTTTGTGACTTCTGTGGCAGATGGAAATAGCCTATGGAAAATGGTGGCAGGACAATATCCTGTAGTTTAATTAACTTCTGCCTTCTCAAACTCCAAATTGCATTTAAACCCAATCTAACACCTCACCCGAGCAGTAGCCAGCCTTTTATCCCTCTCCTTCCAACTCTTCCTCTCTCAGTTTCATCTCACTTCATCCTCTCTCCCACTTACTTTCCCTGCATTTGCCTTTCAGCTGCTCCAGGCCATGATAAGCCTCCTCACATTCCTGTCAGCAGTTTCAAAGGATTTATTGAATGTCAGTAGGACTTTGGGATGTTTTGGTTTTTTTTTGAAAATACCTTTATTTGAGTAGGAGTCCTGTTAGCAGGCCCCGATGACATTTTCAAAATCTGTGTGGTGCAGGAGCTCAGATCCCAAGGAACAGCTGTACAGAGGGGTACCTTGATCCCTTATGTGCTATTTAAAATCCCTGCCTGTTGTCCTGATGCAATCCACTCAGAGGATGAAGCCTCTGTACACAAGGATTTGCATTTCTCTTCTGTAGTCCAAACCAGAGAATGATCTGTTTATGGGGACAGCAAATTTGCTGTGTTTGTGGTTGTTGGATGAGTTTTCTGTTGGACTGGATTTGTAGTTAGATCAGAAATATTCAGGGGACAGAGTTTTGTGGTGGAATAAAACTGTGCTTTTCCATCGGAGCAGGAGGTCTACATGGCTGCTTTCAGGATGTACCTTTCCTCCCCAGAAGAAACAAAACTTTGAAGCAGATTCTAAAAGTCGTGGTTCCTCTCCAGAACTTCCACAGACC
The DNA here is from genome assembly GCA_013396995.1 of Dicaeum eximium. NCBI lineage: Eukaryota > Metazoa > Chordata > Aves > Passeriformes > Dicaeidae > Dicaeum > Dicaeum eximium. Next base: position 408,559 of record VWZP01003314.1, on the reverse strand, counting down.
AAGCTGCAGACCGTGGGTTTTGTGACTGTGAAGCTTCTCTGGAACTGCTGTATGAACCCCTCCTGCACTGAGGAGCCAGGGAGAGGGTTGCTGTGATGTCTGAACAGGTGGAGCAGAGGACGGTTAAAAACCAGCCAGCTATGGGAAATCTGAGTCATGAAAACCATTGGATAAATTTAAATACATTATTCTAGCTTGGAGGAGGAGACCATCTGGGTAAGTTGAAGGATGTGTGTCTTGCTGAGGGAAGAGTTATTTCAAATGACAAAAGAACTGTCCTGAGCTGGAAAATTCTGCCAGGCCCAAGATTATAAAACAGCTTAGAGTGACACTGATTTAATGTTTGTATGTCAAGAATCTAGCTAAGGGCCATCATATTAAAATATTTTTAAAATACTTTTGCTGGTATTTGCCAGTTATATAAAGCAGGAAGGCCTGGAAATTTCATCACAACTTCATACTATAACTTTCCTTTTAGAGATTTTTAAAGAAATTGTGTATTTGAACTCCAAATTTCATTATGGCTCCGCTTCAAACAAAAAATCTGGGAAAGGAATTGGAGGATCTCCCTGCAGCCAGGTAGCAGTGGGCTCAGACAGGCTTTTAACTTGTTTTTGAGAGTTAAGGCTCATCCCTGAAGGTCAGGGTTAGTGGTTGGGCAGTCAGGTGTCTCCTGGTGGACATCCCCCATCTGCCACAGCACACAGAGCTCCCAGCCCGGTTCTGGCTCTCCCTCCTGGCCCTGCCCTCAGTGACATGAACCTGCACTAATCTCAGGTAGACTCCAATCCAATTCCATTGGTTTTCCCAAAGAGCAGGTCCTCCTGGCAGGATTCCTCCTGGAAGCCAGCTGAGGAGAGGCAGAAGGAGAGGGGAGATGTGCTGGCTGTCCCAGGTTGGAGTGGAGGGTGGTGTGAGCAGCCCAGAACTGAGCTATGATTGAAACTGAGGAAATGAAGATGGTGTGAGGCAAACAAGCTGAAATCAATGACTGAAAGCCTCTGGCTGTGCTGATGGCCTGAGCAGCCATAAAGGTTGTAACAAAAGCACCTTCTGTTGTGCTCTCCTGTCCTCTTCTTGGGAAATGGCCTGCACAGCTTGCAGGTACCACCACTCCTGGGGACCCAGGGACAACTGCAGCCCCCAGGGTCTGACCCTGCAGAGATTGCCAAGGTCAGCAAAGTGGATTCAGGCCTGGTGCCATGGCACAGCAGGATTTGCAAAAAAATCCATGCAGGCACTGCTGCAAAGGCCCGTGGGGCTTCCTCTCCACCCTTGCTTTAGGCAGACATGGTAATTCTGAGTTTTACTATATTTTTTACAAGTATAGATCTCAAAACCCTATGGTACAGACTCATCATTACCACCTTACAGATGGGGTTGCTGAAGCAGAAAGATGGGAAATTACTTCCCTGGAACCATTAACTGGGTAAATGACAGGGCTAAAAATAGAGACCAGATCCTCAACCTTTCATACAACCCACTGCCATTCCTGTCTCAGAGGAAAGATGCCAAGGGAGTTGGTTAAAGTAGGTAGCAGCTCCTTAACTAGCACAGAACCTGACTGTCCTGGGTAAGATGCTTTCATGAGATGCTGCACCAAGATCACTCCAGTAAGCCAACACATTCTGGGAGAAAAGATGTGGTCAGAAAGGCCAGCGAGCCCCATATGGCTGCAGTGCATGTCAATCACACCAACCTAATGCATTCAGAAGTTCCAAATGCCTTTTAAAGCTAATGGTCTGTGCACTAATAGCTCCTGGCCCTGGCACCGCACTAGCAGCTGGTGCCCCTAATTGGTAGCCCCGAGGATGAGCACATGGGCAGAGGACTGGCTTGCAGGAGCAGGGAATGGATTAGGAACCCTGCCTTGCTAATTCCGCCGTTCAGCACGGTCTTTAATCAAGATGAAAAGTCAAGAGACCACGAGGGGGTAACAAACAGCAGCTTTGCTCCATCACCAGTGTCCAGCTCACCCAGACCTGCCAGGCACTGCCTGCAGCAGCCCTGCCAGCAGCAGCTTGTGGAGCTGCCTGAGCTGCAGCTGTCCTCCTTCCCCTGGTGTGTGCTGCACAAAGCTGCGAACAGCACCGCAGAACGACACGCCTGTCTCTGGCCTTTTTGGGCATGCAGCTTATCTGAGGGGTGGATGTCAAGTTGTATAAAAGCATCCAAGCACCTCCAGCTGAGCCCAGCAGAACCAAACAGCCTGTCTGACATGGGCTTGTAGCACCTACTGGTGGCAGCATCAGCATCTCTCCTTTTCTCCTGCTGGTCTCTGCCCTGTGGGGTGTGGAGGAACCTCACCTTGTAAGGCAGGGCTATGGCACAAAGAGCAAGAGCACTGAAATGGCCAAGGAAGATTGTCAGGGAGCTGAAGCCTTTCAAGGAGATTCCAGGCATTACTGAAGGAAGGATGGAATGATCCAGACCACAGCAGGAGGGTGGTTTGAAAGGTGATGTGTTACTTGGGCTGTGCAGAGCAGTGAGTACCACCTGCCTCCTCGATGGCAGGAGGTTACAAGGCACCCTCTGATGTCCATTTTTAACCCAGTAATTAAAGTTTTGATGCTTCCTGTGAAGCTCAACCTGGAATTCACCCATTTGAACACCCTCCAGAGCTGGGGTAGCTCACACACACAGTCCCTGCAGCTGCTGAGGATCTCCTGCTGAGGATGCTCTGCAGATGGTCCAGGACCCACTCCAGTCTCCTGGATGAATTGGGATAGTTTAAGATGGATAATCTTTTGGGGAGACTCTCCCTGCCTTGCTGACTGAGGGTTTTCAGTTCCCAGATTTTGTCAGATCTCAGAACTCTTATTATCTTCCCAGTTAGTGGTTCCAGATGATGCAGTGGAGACCGGAATGTCACAGTGAGACGCAGAAAGAGATCACCAGCTCTAAGCACACTCATCGTTAACCTTCCCACTGTTCTCCAGAAATATCCTTTCCCTCTATGCTTGTGACTGAGTCTGAACCTTGCTCCAGATGGCAGTGGGCTGAGGAGATGAAATTTTCCTGCAGTCAGAGCACAGGGATGCACAAAAGAGGGAAATTGTGAAATTGCAATGACAGAGTTGTTTGGGTAGCTTGTGATGTTCTGGCTTTAGAGAAATCCATGCCTAATGTGCCTGCATGGCAAGGTAAACTAAAGACCATATAATTCTATTTCAGCTTAACATAACAGGAAGAAACCCATGTCTCCTGGACTCCTGGCTTGTCTGCAAGCATTAGGGCTGCTTTCTACACGTGCTGCTCAGGCACTCCATGGTAAAGAGCTTAGGATATAGTATTCCTGGGAGCTGGTTACTACAGAGCTTAAAGGCTTGGTTCTGCCATAGCAGGCTTGGTTCTTCCTTTAGAGGATGAGGAACAATGTGACTGTTCAGGGTTCATGGAGGAGGAAGGCTCCACAAGGGCCTGGCACACCCCAGCTTTTCTCCCCGCTCCCCTGCTGCTGTAGAGATTCTGCTGCTTATTTTTTTTCTAGCTGTCACGAGGCTGAGCTCGAGATGAGGGCTGGTTCCAGGAGCCAGGCTGGAGCTGTGAATGAAGTTTATGCAGTGGTGGGATGAGGATAGCTGATTTGGAGTGTGGGGTGAGCTACCCATCTTAGGCAAGGCACTCATGAGTGGATGGTGCCTTACAGAGCTGGAGGCTCAGCAGGGAGTAAGGAAGCACCTTCCAGCACTGCATCTCTCTGTGTGACAGCCTGAGGATCCCATGGGGAAGGCTGAATTCCTTGGAGCTGGTGGAGTCTGGGCATATCTTGAACTCTGTATCCATTTTTCCTCTCTTTGTTTCCCCTTCTACTTCACTTCTGTAGGCATTTGTCACTGAATTTTCTCTCCCCACCTTCCTGTTTTGTTCTCCTGATATTGACAGTCCTACTTCCAAGCCTGGAACATTAAGGAGTGTTTGAACTTGGCAAATATTTTCTCTTTTCAGTATGGGACTCTAAAATGTTAGCTGAGTTTTAATACAGCACCATGAATAGCAGTGTGTTGAGGTTAGATCATCATATATTAAACATGCAAAGAGATACTTTTCACAAAAGCTGCCTCATCTTTCACTGTATATTAATAATGTAGGGAGTTCTAGATCATCTGTCCCTGTCACTGCTGCTGCACTTTGATACACTCACGTGGAATAGTTGTGGGATAGCAAAATACACAGGGATGTTCCCTGACCTTTTCCCTTCTCCCCAGCAGTAAATTCAGGAGATTCTGTACAGGCAACCAAATCTGTCCTGGCAGCAATATTTTGGTAATGTCCAAGTGTGGAGTGTGGACATGACCTGGCATGGGGTGAGTGCTGCTCTGAACGGTTGTGTTGGTGCAGACCTCAGCGCTCCCCTGAATCACTGACAGGATCCTCTCCCGTGCCAGACAGCAGAACCTAATTCCCACTCACATCTCTGATCTCTCTCACACCTCTGCAGGGTATGAGCATCCATCACTGAGCACAGTCCTGCCTGGAAAAGTGTAGGACACTAGGAAGGAGCCTGCAGGGAACTGGGGAGTTTATTTAGTTCACCCTCTGACCCTGAGGGCAGTGGGCTTCCACAGGATGGTGTAGGTTTTTGAACACTGACTTTGTGGAGTGGTGTGTGCCTCCCCTAACAACAATTCTTGTTGAAAAGGTGGGAGGGAGCTGCACTGCTGAGCTCCAAAAGTGGGCAGAGGCTGCACAGATGGGGTGGGCTGCCAGCCTCCAGCTCCCAGCTGCTGCTGGCTCCTCTCCAGGGAGGGTCTCTCTGCTGTCTCCACAGAAGTGACAGGAGGAACCTGGGCTCTCTCCCCATGCACTGCAAGGCATTTTTCTTCATGGAATTCAGCTCCCCTCATCTGGGTACCTGCAGGAGGCAGGACTGAAGTGAGAAGCACCCCTTTGCACCATCACCTGTGCAAACAGGGCTGGCCTTGGTGTGCTGATCCAGGTGCCAGGTCTGCCCTGCAGCTGGCACAGCTGGCACAGCTGGCACAGCTGGCACAGCTACCACCTACCTGTGTGGGCAAACACTGGCAGCTGCTGCCAAAGGGCTCCAGCTTCCCGTGCTCCAAAAGCCACAGTGCAGCGTGGCTGTGTTATCCCAAATGCTGCAGTGATCCATGCTCCTCCTTTAGCCTCTGTTCCATTCCCAGAGGTGACAGTGGTGGCAGGAGCTGGGCTCAAGGATGGGTTTTCCCTTGCTGGGTGCCCAGCTGCAGCTGTGCCCTGCTTGGGGAGAGCACGAGGAGGTTTGTGTCCTGTGGGGCAGCTCATGGGAGAGGTGACATTGCTCAGTAGCCACAGCCACAGCCACAGCCAGACCCCAGGGACAGTGTAGCTGGGACTGAGGGGTGACTTTCTGCAGAGAAACACTGGAGCAAGGACTCTCTGGAGCAACCAGGACAAGGGCTGAGCCTCCCAGAGCTCCCTCAGGCACTGGTACATTATAGCCCCAGACTGATGTCATTAATGAGACATCCTGCTTTATGTAATAACGTGTTTTGTGTGACTCAGCCTAATGAACAAAAAACAATCCAATGGCCTCCTAATGGAACTCCTGGTCTTTATGTCCCAATGCTTGCTATGAATTATTTAAGACATCTGGAGGGGTTTGTGAGTAATGAAGTCTTTGCTGCTTCTGTTTCACCTCAGATGGCCTCAAAGGTCTGGTGAGCAGTTTTGGTTCTGTTTCAGTCTCGTCCATCACCTGCAGAGCAGCCAGCTTGAAGATTTCCCTCTGTTCTTGTCCTCTACTTTCACTTAGCTCTTGGCTATGTTCCCTTTGCCCTCCCCCAGCTTAAAAAATCAGATTTGCCTTTCAATGTCACTCGTCTGCCTTGGGTGGGCTGAATCTGGGTCTGTCAGAAAGGAAGAGGATCTTCTCCAGGGAAAGGTGTGTGAGGTGTGCTGAAACACTGTTCAGTATTGAAACCCTTGGGTTTCACAGCCCCTCTCCTTTGCAGGTGAGACCCTAATAAAATCTGTAATGGAGGAGCCAGTGTGTGTGCCAGTCCTATCCATCAACAAGCTCAGGGTGGGAAAAGTGGATGGGAAGTATGAGCTACCAAACAGATTTTATGACCAATAGCAAACCAGGATTTGTTTTTGGTGCTTATGCTACATTTTGAAAAATTTTTGAAGGAAAAAAAGGGATGAATAGAGGAGGAAGGACAGAATTTTGTGGCTTTGATGTTCAAAGAAATGAGCAGATTAAGCATCTTCATGAGGGAGAAAGCTGGCCACCACTTTAATGGTAGGGGATTTTGTTTAATTTTTCTTTTTTTCTTTATTTTTTTTTATTTTTAAAAAAAGAACCAGCCACCAAAAAAANACCACCCAAAAAAAAAAAAAAAAAAAAAAAAAGAGAACCACGTTCACATTTTCACCCTTTGCCTTGAGGTTACATTGCACTTCTGGAATCTGAGGCTGTGTGAAGACATTCTGCAGCCATGGAACAAAGAGCCTGAAGGGAATGTTGGGAGGATTAAAGATTGTTTCCAGAGCATGGATGTGAGCAGACAACCAGGATTTCCCAGAGCTAGGAGCTGGTGCAGAGCTTTGGTGCTTTGCAGCAGCTCAGGATGTGCCAGTGGCCAAAGGGAGTAAAACCAAACATCTGCCATCCATGGCTCTTGAGCAGAGAGGGGAAATCCTCCTCATTGCAGAGATGAGAAGCTGACTCAAAGCACTTTGTGCCCCGCTTTTACTGACATGAGAAAGGCACAGATGTCAGGGTAGAGCTTCTATTTTTAGGAGCCTGCCCAAGATTACAAGCCTACAACAGAGCAAAGGAGAGAGAACAAGCCTGTGATGCAGGAAATGAGTTTAGAGGGGTTTGTGGGGGGCAGAGTGAAGGGATGGGTGTTTCAGTGCTGCCATGGGTGGGATGCTGCCACAAACCCCTCGGGTCCTCGGCCTTTTCTCTCTTTGGTGCACATTACCCAAATCCCTAAACATCTAACCTGTCAAATGCTCAAAAAAACAGTTTAGGGGAAAACTTTGAAACACCTGTTCTTACAAAGCAGTGGCTGTTACAAGTGGGCAAGTTAAGCAGGTGTGGTGGGATATTTTTATCCTTTTTCCCTGAGTAGGAGGATTTAAGAACACTTTAAAAACAGAACCAATGTTAGTTTTAAGCTCAAAAATTTAAATAGCTCAGAATTTTTCTAAAGCCATCAGAGGCCAGATCTTTAAGGTCCAAGCTTTGTCTCACATTTAATGCCACAGAGGAGATTTTAAAACAGAAGCCAAGGGGGTGTGAATAGTCAAAGTAGGTGGTGGGGGCATATCCTGGATGATGGTGTGGCCTTTGGCAGTGGTTATGTCTCACTATTAGTTAAAGCCTGAAGTATTTTTAATTCCAGCAGATGTCAAATCAGGAAGGGTGGTAAAAGCTGCTTTTGCATCTCAGCTTTCCTGGTGCTCCTGAGTCAGGGCTGGCAAGGCTTGAAGGAATGACTCCTGCAAATACCAGGTCTTAGTGGCTTTAATCAGACATCCTCCCATGAGCACTTTCTCACTCCTCCTCTTGTTAAAAAAACAAAAAAAAAACTCCTAAGAACATTATTCTATCTTTGCATGCGCCATTAAAAAGAACGCAAGTAATCATGTTAACAAGATTTATATTTATTCCTGGTATAAATTTCCTCACTGGAGAAGTTTGTCTTAATCTCTTCAACAGACTGCAAATGCTTTGTCCAGCAGATTGATGTGCTTTGTGAATTACCAGGTCTTAGTCAGGCGATGACTTGGCTCTGTTTCTCTGAGAGCAATAGAAACATATGGGATATGATGGGAAGAAAATTTTATAGAGGAACCTGAAGTCTCTAAGAACACCATGATTGCTAATTCTTCCCAAGATGCAAAGTTTAAAAAACAATTCGATGAAGGCACAGACTGTGCTGGCAAATCCAATTCCATGTGCACAGTTTTGTCTCAGCAATTGCAAATTGGACAGTGGGTTGAATTCTCCCCTGTGGAAAAGGAGAGAGCACAAAGGCTTCTGCCCCTCTAAAATCCTGTTTGTCTCTGTGGTGCTCACAGAGGCCTCATTAATGAGGTATTTAAGCGTGTTGCAATCATGCTGCAGCCCAGGAGAGCAGCCTCATTTTGCAGCACAAACTGGAGTACAGGAGCTGAGTTAACACTTCCCTTGGCTGGGCTGGCCTGGGAGCTGCAGCCTGCAGCATCCCAAACCTCCAACCTGATGGGCAGGCTGTGCTGCAAAGCCCATCTGCTGCCGTGCAAGGCAACCAGGGCCCCCTGGAAGGATCCTCCCGGGAGCCTTGGGCTGTTTTCTCTCACCTTCCCAGTCACCAGGTGACTCTTACAGAGCTGACAGGTGGGGGACAGGCTCAGCCCCTGGCACAGAGAAATGTGTTCTGCCTGCAGTCTCTTACTTTTTCTCCATAACTATTTTTATCCCCATTTTATGGCTCTAGGTAGCAGAGAGTAAGAGGATGTAAAGTGACTTTACCATAACTGAGAATAAGGTTCCAGAGATCCCAAGAAGCCTGTTAGCAAACTCACTGATGTGTGGTAATTAGAGGTGCTTAAGTGTTTGTGTATATGGATAATGCAGTTCCTGAAAAATATAATCTTCCATGAAAAATAAAATATTTTAAATCAAATCAATGCATAGACTTTTCTCTTTCATCCAGAAGATTTAAATGAAATGTATCATTCCAGCCTAGTGGATTCAGATCAAACTATCTTGGTGTGTTAAGCCAAATCAAAACATGTCATTTTGAGTGAGTTCAATATTTCTTTGTGTTTGGCAGAGCTGGTTCAGTTCCTGCAGGAGCTGTAGGTCAGATGTTCTGTGATGTCCCACTGCTGCCTGAGAGTGTGGTGGCTCCTGTCCCTCCCTGGGGTCCTGCCAGGCAGGACAGAGGGACAGGCAGGTGTCCCTCCGAGCTCTGCTCTGCTGGGAGCTGGCATACAGCGTGTGGCTGAGGGCTCAGGAGGAGCCCAGCTGCTCAGCAAAGCTAAACTTCTTGATTGATGGAGGTAGAAATGTTTCTAAACAAAATACAATCAGGTAATCGGATTTTCTGATGGATGGGGGCTCCACTTGGCAATATTCTCTAACCACTCTTGCCTATGACGCTCACACTTGATTTGCTTTTTCTTTAGGCAGAATTCCCCCTGTGCTACACCTTGCTGTGCTCTGGGCTAAACCAAAGCAGGATAGAACTCTGAGAAACTTTTTTTTTTTTTTTTTTTTTTTTCTNTTTTTTTTTTTTTTTGCAAATCCTGAAACATTTTCAGATTCAGCCACATCTGAGCTCCATTCCTCTCTTCATCTCCTAATTTCCAAAGCTTCACAGGTGCTTCTGTAGCTGGAGGCTTGCACAGGTACTTGAAACCACACCATTTACACCCCCACTGATAATAGGGGTGTCACAGACCCAGAATGGACAGTCTGTGTGCATCCTATGGACTGACAGGCAGATCTACCTCTAAGTCACCTTCTTTAAGTGAGCCAAATCCTCTGGATCTCCAGGAATTTACATAAATAGGAATTTGAAGCTCGCTGTGAATCAATTAAGTTGACTGAGTCCACCTCATTAGGCTTTTCCTACACACATTTGTAAACACTGGTTGTGCTCAAGTGAAATGTCCATTGACTCTAATCCAAGCTTTGCCCTCAGTGAGCAGCAAAGCTCCAAGGGCTGCCCACAGGTCCTGATTTTGTGCCCCAAACTGCAGCATTAAAGCTGTGAAGGATTGGGGTGGTTGACAAACACTCAGAGTTTGCCTGAGTAAATGAGAAATGCTGATTTTCTCTCCCAGGCCCACTGGGTGCTGAGTGTGATTAAAGGCAAGTCAGGAAGGACTGCATGCTATTAATTCTATCGAGGAAATCTCCTGCTTTATTCCTGAGATGTATGTGGCTTTTTCTAGGGGGAGAGGAAATAGAAAAGCACCTTTGGTTGTGCTGTAACATCTGTGAGTACAGCTGGCTCTTTTTCTCTGTATTCCACTTATTATGTGCAATTTGGATCTTTTCTTCTCCAAACTTGGATTTAAAAAAAAAAAACAAAACAAAAACAAAACCAAAAAAATGAACCAGCTCTAAGAAGAAACTTGCAATGCTTGTTATTACCAGGGCAAAGCCCTCACTCCTCTGGCAGAGACAGGAATGGCCACACTCCTGTTCAGCCTGGGCTGCAATGTCTGCTGTTATTTGTCAGCCTGCACATAATCAGGTAATTTCATGTAATTCCTACACTTTCAATCAAGTCTGGTGAGCAGATGACAGAATTCAAGCCCATAGATTTTGTGTAATGACACAGCCTGATTCCAGACCCAAAGCTGGTTGCAGCACAGTCCCTGTGTTCAGGGCAGAACTCAGCTCCCCTTCTGCCCCTGCAGGGTGGGCTTGGGTTTGAGAGGCTCCAGGCTGGGACAGGGCCATCCACCAGCAGGATGGAAATGAGATTAAACACCTTCCCTGTTTGTAAATGGCTGAAACCATCTCTTCTGGTGAGCACCAAATGCATGGGGATGAGGGCAGAGATGTCCAGGGCTCTGCCTTTATTCATAAGTTTGACCAAGAAATGTGATGGTCCATGTCTTACTTCTCCTGACTCTAAAGAGCAGCAGCACTGCCCTTCCACACTGAAGGGGATGCAAAGCTTAACCACAAATGACCAGGAAGTGGTTTGATGAGAAACAGAGAGAAAATGTGAAATGTTTGGTTTTGGCCAAGATTTGAGCACATCTTTCCAGACAGCTGGTCCAAAATAACATTTTTCTGTTACAACAGAGGAAGCCTTGTGTGTGCTGGAGGAAGGCAGACCAGCTCCTCCTGGGAAGTGCATCTCCCCAGGCTCCTTTGGGAAGCACAGCCTGCAGGTTTGCTGCTCCAGAGCTGGGCTTTAATAGCTCAAAACCCAGGATGTTTCCTTTCAGCCTCACCTGGCTGCTGCCTGAGCCCTCCCGTTTGCCCCTGGGTTCTTCCAAAGAAACAACCTGAGAGTTACCTGGAAAAAAGAAAACCTGAATATATCAGTTTTGCACAAACATTAGTGACACACCAGGAGAATTTCACCATGCATGAGATTAATGCACAGTATGCAGAAATTTTCATTCCCTCTTCCCATTTGCTCGAGAATTTCTCTTTTTGATGCTGTGGCCGCTGGGGAAATGCAGCCACTGCCAGAGCACTGCTGTTTCTGGGGAGTGGGACAGCAGGACCAGGGGCGTCTGGACATTGCAGAGCTCTCCTGGAGGCAGCAGAATTTCTGAGGGAATCCCTGGGGATGTGGTGAGACTCATCCTCCTCCCCAAGCTGAGCTGCTCATTGCTCTGGGGGAGCTGTGCTGAGGCACTTTGCCCCAAGCATGGATGTGTCAATGATGCTTTCTGCTCAGTGAGGACCAGAGGGACTTAAAAGGTCTTCTGGAAGAACTCTTAGCTCCTGCAAAGGTGTTCAATGCTCTGGTGTGACCAGAGCTGATAAATGAGGGGACACAGATGTACACAGGTGTATCTGGGGTGCTTGGGTGCTGTGGTGCCTTTTGTATGGACACTTCCCTGGTGTCTGGCAGGATCAAGGCAGGAGTAGAGCTGTTCTCTGCACACATGGCCCCTAAGCTTGGGAGCTTGGTGGGCAAAACTTAACCCAGCTGTTGGAAACATTGCCCAGGGACAGGGAAAGTTTTGTCTTGGGGGGAAAAGTGAAAGAATCCAGGAGGGAGACAAGCATGTTCCTCTGCAGCTTTTGTGGCACATGCTCACGTTTGTACAGGTGATCCTGCTGCTCCCTGGAGCCTATGGCTGCCATCCTGACACATGTGGATGGACTGGCAGTGACCAGAGTGCTCCACTACCCTTTGCTTCTCCCTCCCTCCTCCAGCTGTGCAGATGGGAGATCCACTCCCAGCTGTGGCAGGCATTGTCTCCTCGTGCAGGTTCCTCAGGTGCAACACGGACTCAAGCTTGTCTGAACCTTGATGATAAGCTCTCCTTGTTAAAAGCCATTATGTTTGCTACTAGCTGAGGATAATTCTGACTGACTACAGCAGTTCTCCTCTGCATGTAATTGAATTCATATTCATCAGAAAGCAATGAAAAATAAATTGTGTGTGTGGTTTTTTTTCCCCTCAGAAAGCAAGGCATGCCGCTGGCTCTGCCTTCCCTCTAATCCTCCCCTCTGCAACCTATTGAAATAGAATTCATGGGAGCAGAACAGCCCAAATAGATTGTGAGGTTTTGACCCACCTAGCAGAAAGTGAGTTTATTTCAATGCCAAGGAGGAATTGATTCATTCAGTTGGCTTCAAGGGAAGGCTGAACTCTTACCTTAAAGTTCCTCAGTACCAAAGAGTGGTGCTGGCTGGGTTTGCAGGCTGACTTTGGCGTGGCAGAGGACCTGTGCCTCAGGTTGTGGTGGGAGTTGCCAAATACACTACAAATCCACCACTCTGAGTCTAAACTCTTAAGGAATTAGTGTTTCCATGACAGCTCATTTGTTATTCTGAGGCTATCTGCTGTCCCTGAGGCAATGACATGAGCCTGGTGCAGAAGAGGGGAACTGGTGTGGGGCTGTGGGGACCAAATACGAGGGCACTGCTGTGCCAGCTGCTCGCTCCTGTGCCTCATCCTGCCCTGCAGCTGGTGGCTGCCATCATCTTGGTCTGCTGCAGAGATGTGCTCAGGGCAGATATCAAAATATCCTCTCTCAATTCTTTCAGAAACCTTTAAGTCTGGGCATCTCACAAATGGCAGATTTTTGGTGGGAAGCTGGTCAGCTGAGCCCATCATCTCCCCCCATCCATGTTTACCTTTTCCTTTTATTCTTCTGCCTTTGATAGGATCCAGAAGCTGGGAGCTGATGGTGCCTGTGAGCAGAGCTGCTGCTGAGGCCTGTCAGAAATGCTCCTGTCAGAAACAGGAAAAAAAGCAAGGTTTTCTGCAGCCCCTGGCTTGCTGCCAGCTGTGGGTAGCTGCCTCACAGGCACAGACAGTCCTAATGCACCAGAAAATTAGTGAGTTTTGTTCAACAAAGGGTCTAAACGTCTCTCTAGTTAATTAATAATTTCATTATGATGAAATCATTTATTACATTTTAATACTGAAAAGTGTTGCTTCTGAAGCTCATGGAATGAACATTAGGAGAAGAAATAAGGAGGAACTTGTTGCTAATGGGTCCTGGGAGTTGTGTGAGCAGGAGCTAGAGAGGCTGGGGCCATCTATGAGGCAGATTCCTCTCTGATCACTCCAAATGGTGGAACCTGACCAAGAAATGGGATGAGGAGGGTTGATACACCATTGTGCTCCAAGCCAACACAAGCAACGCCCTCTCTGGGGACCTTTGCACTGAGGAGTTTGCTCTGGTGGCTGTGTCATATCTGAGGAAAGAGCTGAGGCTGTGAGGAAATAACAACTGTCTGCTACTGTTAAAATAATTCATCTATCTTCTGCCTTGTGAGGGAAGTCAAGAATTAAAACCTGAAAAAGGGAAATTCGGTGCATGATGCAGTAACTCTGCTGGGCATTTGACAGTCTTTAAAAATTAGAAGCCTATTTTTGATGGCTGTTCCTTGGAGTATCATATTAGGCATAAATACTCTGTGTTTCCATCCTTACAGTTCTGATATTTTTTGTAGCTCAGTAAACATTTGCTCCTGGAGATAGGAGTTGTCACATGAGATCAGAAAAGTAGTTTCCTCAGGTCAGAACATTTTCCAGGCCAATATAGACAGTTCAGATGCCACCAGGTATAACCCAGAGAATCAAATTAAATTAAGTGTATTTGTGATATGAGTATGATCCCATGGATCCCACTGTGAGCATCTTTTAATTTTCTGACAATATCCCTATTTTCTCCTTAGAAATTGGGCACTTCCAGCACTGCTAGGAACCAAAGTGTGACCAAGTAGAAAATCCAAGTTGAATCGATGACTGAGCTGGAAAAAGAAGCAGGAACCCAGAGCATTGCAGGAGAGGGAATTACCACCAAATCCAGTTTGGGCTCTGCCCTTCTGAAGTTTAATGTTCAGGAGATAGAATCTTCACACCTGGATCTTCCTCTGGAGCCACCAGAGACGGGAGGAAAAAGAAAAGTGAAATATCCAACCTCCAGCTCCCATCCCTCCTGCAAGGGGTGTGTATCCTCAGCCGGTGGGTGACTGCCATCCATCCTCCCTCGGAACCACAGAGCTGCTCCAGAGGAAAGCCAGCTCTTCTTGGCAGCTGCCTGAGCTGATTGCATCCCCGCTCTGCCCGGCCAGCCCCCGAACATCCAGCCCTTCCCTCTCTCCCCAGTTAATCACCGCTGCCAATCAGCGCTATTGAGGAGAGCAGCGATACAGTGCAAACCTCAATCACCTTCATCACCGCCTCGCTGTCAGCACACACACCTCCCTGGAGGGCGGAATTACGGGCAGATGAGATGCAGGGTGGTTTTGCAATGGAAATGTTCCCTCCCTGTGTGCAAGAACGCATGACTAATACCCGAGTGTGTATATTTGGTCTTAAAGGTGGGCTAAGTGTTGGGCTCAGCAGGTGTGCACACGGCGTTTGCACAGAAGCACGAGAAATGTGCTAAAACCCGCAGTCATGTCCCTGGGACACTGGTCAGTATTTAAATGCACTCAGCGGATGGAGAGGGCTCACGGGGGATTAGTTCCTGGTAGTCCCTGTGCTGGATGCTCTTCCTGGTGCTAAATCTCACTGTCATCGAGTTGTGCAAGCTACTTCCTTTTGTTTTTTTTCAAATTAGCAGTGACTAGAAGAAATCTGAAAATTTCCAAGAATCTGCCTGGATGTGTGGGCATGGTCTCTCATGGGACAATCTCTTCAAGTCCAGGAGATGCTGTGGCAAGGTGAGGAAGTCCCACTGCACACCCTCCATCTCACCTTATCCCACCAAAAAAGTTCTCTGAAGGTTTGCATTTTCCCATAGAAATTTTCAGTTTCAAGAGATGGGGATTTTCCTGCAAAAACCTCTTCAAACTGAAAAATTTCCAACTCTACTAGCTATCCACTCATTCTCTTCCAGCTTTCTCTCTCCTTCATCCCTGATGATGTGCAGCAGCCAGGGATAAACCTCCTTAGTCTCCGTGCTCTGGAGGGCTCCACCTGGCTCCTGTCATGAGTCCTTCCCTCTGTTTTGGGGACAGCACAAGAAGCAATCACCCCACAGCCCTGTGGTGGCATTCCTTGGATCATTAAGTCCTGACCAGCACCACAGTGCAGGACTGATGGTAAATAGTGCTCTGCTGTGATTCATCACCCCAGAGTTCATCACACTCATTACAATCTGCCTCTTACCTAGGCCACTAGCCTGTAATTTTAATCCCAAACATTTGGGTGTGTAATGAGGCAATGCTTTTCTGTCTTACATCCTGGAGTAACCTGTGATTTCTAACGTGCTAGAAAGACAAAATCAAATAAGAAGGAATAAAAATAAAACAGCAGCAGACTTCTGCCCTTTGACACACAAAAAGTGTTGTGATGGCTTTAGGGCTTGCAAGGAAAACAACTGAATGTCTGTATCTGTGTATTTCAGGTTTTCTATATCTGTGTAAAGGTAATTTTCAACGTTTTCTTCCCTGATGTTCTACAAAGCAAATCCTGATATGCACTGACCCAGAGGGAATGCTGTGAGCAGGGTCAAATCCCAGTAATTCCTGCCTTTGGCTTACCAAGGCAGACTGTAAGTACAATTCCTTGCATTCCCATGGGCCAGATGCTGCTCCTGGAGGCTCTGGGCAAAGGTTTTACTGTCCCTGTCAGTGACCTCTGGGCAGACACAGAGCTGTGCTGGGGCTCAGGCTGTGGCTTGTGGGGCCCAGTCCTGAGCCAGGGGGTGCTTTGTTTGCTGCACACACCATTCCCAGGGTGCAGGTGCGGCTCTGGAATCACCACCCTGACCAGAGTGATTCCCACAGCACACATGGCAGGGCCCCGTGGATCTGTGGCACGTGTCACAGGGCTCCAGCATGGTTTGGGTTGGAAGGGACCTTAAAGATCATCTCATTCCATCCCCTGCCATGAGCAGGGACACCTTCCACTGTCCCAGGGTGCTCCAAGCCCCATCCAACCTGGCCTTGGACACTTGCAGAGGTGGAGCAGCCACAGCTGCTCTGGACTATCTACTCAAGCACTTCCCCACCCTTACTGGGAAGAATTTCTTCCTAATATCCAGTCTAAACCTACTCTCTGCCAGTTTGAAGCCATTCCCCCTTGTTCTGTCACTAATGTTCTTGCAAATAATCTCTCCTCATCTTGCAGCTCCCTTCCAGGCTGGGGAGGAGTGAAGAAGTGTAAACTATTGGAAAATGTGGTCGTAAAATCTGCACCAAATCAGGAAAGTGCCCCACAGAGAGGAAGATCATTAGGAAGAATGTGGAGATTCTGGGCACCTTTCCAACAAGGAACAGGAGAGCAGCTGGGCCAGGCAGTGTGGCCAAGAGCTGGATGCCAACAGGAGAAAGGCAGGATCAGCAACACCAGTGAGTTCACAGGCAAACGAGGCCCTAAAAAGTGCATCCGAAAATTCCTTGTGCCACAAGGCACGTGCCACACACCTGGAAGAGCTCAGGGCCCCAGCAGAGCTGCTGAGGGCTCACAGCATCAGCCCTGGGGTCACCAGGGCTCCTGGACCAACCCTTGAAGCCTTGCAGAAAGGTTTAAGGGCCATCCCATGCTGTCCTGATGTCTTCAGTAAGTTTGGGGGAAATATCCGTGTTTGCCATGGACAAGCCCCTGGTTTAGCAGCTGTGTGAATGAGGTAAATGTGTGGGCTGGAAGAGGTGCAATTTTATTGTTTATTTTTCCTAAAGAATAGATATGATTAAAGTTGAGATGACATGAAGAGAGTGAGCAGACAGCAAAAACCACAAAACTTTGGGATTTGAGCACTGGGAGAGAAGCCAGATTTCCCTGGAGAATGGCAATGAGGAGGAAAAGCCAAAGTACCAAGATGGAAACAATCAATGTTACGGATTTTAAACTAGCAGGAAAAGCAATAAACTTCTTCCTTTTGGCTGCTTGTCCAAGCAAGCCACTTTGGATGGAGGGTTTCCCCTGTAATGAAAATTATATGATCTCATCTTGGAGACTGGAGTGATGTAATAACCATGTAGGGACTGTTTTAATGTCTTTCATGGGTCACTGAAAACTGCCTGGCAAATTGGATCATGGACTACAGGGAACACTTCTGCTGCAGCAGGAAAATGGTCTGGATATAACAAGTGACCGAAGGGTTTTGAAAAATCCCACTATATGTAACAGTTCCTGGATTCAGACATAAAAATATACCTTTTATTTTCCCTCTCTTATTTTTTTGTTGTCTTTTAATATAGTCTTTCCTTCTCATTCAATAACCCTTCTTTATACCTTCATTCTCACTCTTTATTAAGACCTGACAATCCATTAAGGCAAATCCTATATTTTGAATTGCATCTAAATTGATAGTAGAACATGGACTGCCTGCCTCAAAACCACTTCCATTCTCTTCTGCTGGAGGTTAGATGGATTTTCTTTCTGAAAACAAATGAAAATTTTGATTATATGTGTCATTCAAACTGCAATTCCATCTTATTAAATGGTTCCAGGCAGTTGGTGCTGGGAACATTGTAATAAGGACTCCAACAACTGAGACTGTTTGGCTGAATCAGTTGGCCAATTCCACGCTCTTTGTCAGGAAATTCTGGCTGTGGCAAAGTGTGCAAACTGAAAACCGCATGAAAACACAATGAAAATAATTGGTTAATTATGTGACTAATATTTAAAGTGCTTTAGGATGGCAGCTCTTCCTTTCTGCATATTGCAATGCCTTAAGGAAAAACATTCTTGGACTTCTTTTTTAGGTGTACACCTTGGTGTTACAGCACCATTCATCTTCCTTCTCTAACACCCCAGATATCTCTGAAGTCATTGACAAAGGAAACCAGACATGAAATAAATGCTGGCTTAGACTAAAAGATAGCATTTCAATTGTGCACTAATCTTTTTTCTATTTTCCCCAAACAAGTGCCATTTGTCAGCCACATCCAAGGAAGGACGTGGGCTTTGCAGTCTCCATTTTCAGGCATCGAGGCCTTGAGAGGCACCCAGCATCCTGGCAAAGTCCTGGCTCTATACAGCCCCAAAGGAAGGCTCCCTCTGATCCCAGGTGGGCTTTTCTTAGACCTCCTTTTCTCCAGGCAAGGTCCACAGCCTGCAACACTTTCCTGAGAAAAGCACTTCCATCTCCAGATTTAAAATAGCACCAATCAGGCTTGTTTTAATTCACACATAAATCTCTAGTCAATCCCCAAATGCCCCAGGAGCTGTCTGGGGTGTGCATCTGCTATGTGAAGGTTACTGTGTGGGGAAGAGCAAGATTCATGGAGGGAGAGCAAACAGGCAGCACAGAAATACTGTAGGGTTGTGGAAGTCAGATTAAAATAAAATAACACAGATTATGTTAGTTTGCATGGGCCAGCCCTGCCTTTTAGTTAGTTCACCGAGCTGAAAGGGAGGCAGGACTTTTTCTCGTTGTGTTTCTTTTTTTTTTTTGTCCGAGTCTGATCTTTAATGAATGTGAAATTCAACCTATGCTCCTAAAAGCTGCAAACAGCCAACTACAAAGGGGTGTGCAACACCCCAGTCTGGGGCAGTGGTTGAGTTAAGGGGTCTGGAGACACCAGCAGCACAAAATCCATTTCAGACTGGTCTCGTGGAAGGTGTCCTTGCACACATCAGGGAGGTTGGACAAATGATCTTAAGGGTTCCTTCTAACCTAAACTATTTTGTTACTCTATGATTCTACAGTGTCACTTTTTTTTTTAATTTTTTTTTTTTTTAATTTCTAAAATCCAGTTGAAACATTTCGTCTTTATTTCCAGATCACAAAACATTCTGAGTCNCTTTTTTTTTTTTGTCCGAGTCTGATCTTTAATGAATGTGAAATTCAACCTATGCTCCTAAAAGCTGCAAACAGCCAACTACAAAGGGGTGTGCAACACCCCAGTCTGGGGCAGTGGTTGAGTTAAGGGGTCTGGAGACACCAGCAGCACAAAATCCATTTCAGACTGGTCTCGTGGAAGGTGTCCTTGCACACATCAGGGAGGTTGGACAAATGATCTTAAGGGTTCCTTCTAACCTAAACTATTTTGTTACTCTATGATTCTACAGTGTCACTTTTTCTTTTAATTTTTTTTTTTTTTAATTTCTAAAATCCAGTTGAAACATTTCGTCTTTATTTCCAGATCACAAAACATTCTGAGTCGGAAGGGACCCATAAGGATCATCAGATCCAGCTCTCAACCTTGGTGTTTTTAGCACCACTCTTTAACCAACTGAGCTGACCTCAGGCAGCTCCTGCCTGGAACCTGCACAACACCTTACAGGTTAAAACAAAGGGGTTTTTTCCCCCCACTGGTTCTGCCCCCGCAAAACCCCTTCACAGAAGCAGCTCTCTCCTGGCAGCGTCAGAACAGGCTGGACAGCATCAGCTGGTGGCAATGCAAAGGTGCCTGATGCAGAAAGCAGCTCAGAAATACCTGCCTTGCTACTCCCTCCTGCCTCTGCTCCAGAAAAAGGACGATTTTTAGGAGCCTTTCACGTGTTTTGAGTAAAATCCCGTGCAGAAGCCAGCAGAGGGGGCAGCTGCCACTGCCGCACAGCCCTGGAGAGCGGTGCCAGCTCCCATCGCTGCTCTTATTTATAGCTCTCTACCTATACTTATGTGAGTGGGGCTAATTAGTAGATGGAATTAGCCTACTGCTCTCGGCAGCATAATTGTAAACAATTTCCCAACGTTTCATTCCCTCAGTAATGAGTTTCTCCTGGAAATACAAAAGATGAACTAATGATAATCTGGCAGTTTACAGCAGGAGGACAAACATTAATTATATGGGATTACGATGTGATCCTCCAATTTAAGTCAGTTTGGCATTTCCAAGCAGAGTTGGATCTTAAGAGTTCTGTGGACACTTATCTGAAGTACTTTATCTTTTTTTTTTTCCCCCTGGTTTCAAGCTGTCTTTTAGCTTTATCTTTTATCCACAAATCTAACCACCATCAGCTACTTTGAGGCAGAGCTGCTAGGCCAGATTTTTTTTGTAAGACAGTGGTATAATTGTGCATGAAAAATAAGTACAGTATTAAGCTTATTTTTTCATTTAAAGATGACCAGGCCAGGAGATGAGACCGCTGCATATCCAGGGATGTAGCTCAGCTTTGATTGCATTTATCATGGAATCATTTAGGTTGCAAAAGACCTTTAAGATGATTGATAAGCTGTAGGCTTAAATATGGGATGTGGGATTTATTAAGGTCAGAGCCAGAAGAGTGGTGCAAATAATGCTGGGATTATAAAATATTCACTGAATAAGGTCATGTCAGCAAACTGGGCCATATATCTGTGTTTGTCATGGGACTCCACTGACTGTTGATGGTCCCTGAGAGATTCCTTTGAGTTAAGGTGCAAATTTTTCAAATTCAATTTCAAATACTGGAAATTTCAAATTTTCAAGTTCCACCCCTCTACCATGGGCAGGGACACCTTCGACTATCCCAGGTTGCTCCAAGCCCTGTCCAGCCTGGCCTTGGACATTTCCAGGGATCCAGGGGCAGCCACAGCTTCTCTGGGCACCCTGTGTCAGGGCCTCCCCCCCCTCACAGGGAAGAATTTCTTTGTAAGGTTTAATCTGGGGTTTTTTTTAACATTTACAGCTGTTCCCTGAAAATATTCTGACCTTTATCTTCCCCTTTGCAGCAGATGAACCCAACAGCTCTGGGTGTGTCACAGGACTCACAACATCTGCCAGCTGTGAATTGCCATACAATGAGAGCTGAAGGGGGCTGTGACTCCCTTTGGGGCCACACCAACCCACATCCAGCACCTGCCATGTCTTACCTTCTTCCCTCTCCATAGAAGAATAACGGTATCATCTTCCCCTTCCTGTGCCTTTTCAATCAGTGGAAACATCTCTTTCCTAAGTTCACCTAATTAAGTGTCAGGAGTTGACCTTTGGGCTGAAATTCTTACCTGAATGTGGGAACAAGTTTTACAGAGAGATTTTTCTTATTTATTGGCAAGTCAAATACAAATACGGGGTCTGGCTCAGCTGAAGGTTATGTAATCTGTAGTTTCTTTAGTTGTTTTTATTTAATGTAATAACTAAGTATTGAATTAATTTGTTTATCACTCTGGACTCAACCACATCTCTCCTTTTAGCCCCTATGTTTCATACTCCTTAAAATTCCTGGTAAAATCAATCTTTAATTTTATTTCTTTCTGTATCCATCCACTGTTCACCACTTCTTCACGCAGGGTTGTTGCTGAGCCCCAAACACACCTCACTGCAAACTCCTTATGATTCTGCCACATTCAAAGTATTTGGGATGCAATTTTTCACAACAGGTCCCTGCCCCCACTGACTTGATTAGGAAAGAGTTCAGGCAAAAGGATTTTGATTTTCCAAGAAAGAGGATAAAGAGAAATGTTGTTTTACTCACCCAAACATAAAAAAAAAAAAACTCCATCAGGCTCTCCCTTTAGAAGGTGCTCCTTGCTTATGAGCTGGGATTTGAAACCCATGTTGGGGATTTTCCTGTCTTGAGACTACACCAAGCATGTCCCTCTGTGAATTTGGAAAAATTCAGTGCATGGAAAAAGAAGATTTGCAAAGTCTTTGCTGCTGAAAATGCCGAGGTCTTGTTTCAATTGTGCTGGAGGTGCTCATGTGTAGGACAAGATTCTCTGCTGTGGCTGGAGGTGTGAGAGGCTGTGAACCTGCATGAGAAGCATGAGGGATTTGTCTTTACAAACAGGCTGTGGGTCTGCTGGTAGATAAAACCAGCACTGAGAGATAAAAGAAACAATGGGAAGGATTCCACTGATTGATGAATGGAAAAAAAGGTATTGGCCTTTACAAACAAATGGTAGGTTTGCTGATAAATGAAATTGGATATTGAAAGATGAAAGAAACAATGGGGAAAAAAGCCCTAAATTCCATGAGAATTAAAAATTAAAAGGGAAGGTTATACATTAGAGGGGAATCTTTGTTATCAGGCATTCTGGGAAGTCTGTACCTCTCAAGTACCTCAGCCAATGGGGAAAGAGAGAAGGGAAATGGGGCTGGGAAATTGGGGTAAAAAGGAGGCTGCATCCTCCAAAAATGTGAGAGACCCCAGGGGAATGCCCCATGGCCTCTCCCTTTATTGGAATAAAGTAAAAGGACTCCTCTGTCTCCTTTTTGGACATAAACCTCTGGTGTCTTTGGATTAATTTTCCTGACATGCAGAAGCCACAGGCACGTGGAGAGCAAAGAGCTGCCCCAGCATTCAGGGCCTCTTGGGGATGCTCGGGCAGGGGGACATGAGGAGCTGAGAGCTCTCTTTGGGATCAGCTAATGCCTGGACCCTGGGAATGGTCACAGCCAGGCTGGCTTGGGATAAGTGCTGTGGGAATATGACCAAGTTTAGAGCTTGGAGGAATAAAACACACACAAACCCCCAGGACCCTTCATTTTCTGTTACCTCCTACCTTGTTCCTTTTGCATTGATGTGCTGGGTTGGAAGATGTGGGTGTGTGTATTCTATTGCCATCTGTCAGAGGTGGGGCAGTTATCTTCTGTTCATTGGGCAGTTTTCTTTATCTCTTCCACAACCCATCCTCCCTCCAGGAGATATCTGCTGTTCATGGGCATTAATTATTAATTATCTTCTCTTAATGGGCCACTGAGTGTCACTTCATGACTGATAAAATTCCATCATCCCACTGGGAGATGCTCTGCCCAGGGGGAGGAGCCAAGCATTCCTACCTGGATAGAATCTGATATTTGGAACAGCACAGGCAGCCTTTTCCCACTGCATTCCCAGAGGAGCAGCTTTCTTCTCCTCTGCATTCCCAGAGGAAGACCAGGCCCATCTACACCAACACGACCTTCAGAGGAAAACTCCACCTCGTACAGGATCAGAGCTGCAGCAGAACTACATCTGTCACTGCAGGAGGAGCAGCCACCATGGAATGGCACTGCCACCAACACCCTGAGCCACAGGGGTCAGCTCCTGCTCTGACTCTGGCAGTGGTTTTTGGGGTTTTTTTTGTATGTACTGTTGCATTTGTATTTTTAATTTTCCTAATAATGAACTATTATTCCTATTCCCATATCTTTGCCTGAAAGCCTTTTAATTTCAAAAATATAATAATATGGGGGAGGGGTGGTTATATTTTCTATTTCAAGGGAGTCTCCTGCCTTCCTTAGCAGACACCTGTCTTTTCAAACCAAGACAATTGCCTGTAATCCTGAGAGCACCACAAGACAAGGAATCCTCAACAACCAAATTGATTCACTCTAACCTGTATTTAAATGAGGACAATCAAATCTCAGAAGCTGAACTGTCAATTTGTTATTTTGTTTTATTACTTTAATTGTGTTTATTTGGAATTAGAGAGCCAAATTCTCTACTGGCAGAAGCTGTTGTCACTAGAAGGGATTTCAGCTATCAAAATCATGTTTGTTTCAGTGTTGTGTATTATTTATTAGCTTATAAAGCACCATTAGCAATGCTGCTGCACAGTGATGGATCCCCATTAATTTTGCATTAATGCACATCCCACTGAATATATTCTAGAGTGTGGCACTGGGGTTTCTGGGCTGTTTTGTCTCAGACACCCACTGGTCCTGTCCTTTGGTGTGTCAGGTGGAGTTAGTGATACCTCCCTGAAATGGTGCTGTGAGAACAAATCCATTCACACCTCTACTGCAGCACTCAGAGATCTTTCAAAGGAAGGAGGGTGTAAAAAACATATTTAAATCTGGATGGATTTGAGTGATAGCTCTTGGTATTCCGGATTTGTAAAGGAGGACAAAACAATCTACAGATATTTATCTATGCTAAATATCAAAAGGGGGCTGGCAGAGGTAGAGCACACACTGGTTGGGAAGGAAGCTTGGATAACTTGGAGAGGGATCCCAGACTAGGGAAAAGCTTGTGTTGCATGGTGGATGTTGCCATCCTGCCTCTGTCAGGTTTGAATCCTTTCTTCAGACGTCTGGGCAGTTCAGGGTTTCTTTCCAGAGCTACCCACAGAAAATAATGTTAAAGCTCCTGAACAGATAAGAATTAAAAGTTTTTTTTTTTAATTTGTATCCAGCCAAGAGGGCTGGAGTGAGAGTCCCAACTGGGTGAGTGGTCTGGAGCACTATGGAAGAGTAACATGACTGAGGGACTGCAGTGGTCAGGCAGAGCAGAGGAAATTCAGAACAAAGGGCAGTGGCTGGGTAATAAATGGGCATGGTGTGTTCATTGACATTTGTGAGCTGAGTGGAGTCTCAGCTGGCTGAATGCTTCTGGCTTGTCTGCATGCCTAAAGGAAAATAAGTATTTATTTCGCTTTTCTTTATGGTCAATATCCACTAAGAACCATTTTCTGGCTGCTGTTAGCTGTGTGCCGTGGTGTTTGTATCAGGAAAATAATGAGACACTATTTCACACCCTGGAAATGCAGCATGAGATCCTGGCCCTCTGGAGCACCGTGCAAAAATTCCATTAACCCTTGAGGCACCAGGATTTCATCCTCAATCCCTTCACTGAATGCCCCATCTTTACTGGCCTGGAAAGCTTCCTAAAAATGATATGTTTCTGAGCCAGTCATCAGGTAGTCAAAACGATCTTTTCACTGCTATTTGGAGGAGAGGAGCCAGGGTTTGATCCAGTAATTTCTAAGCTGGAACACTTGGGACACTGGGCAGTACCAGCCTTAGGGGATGGTCCTGTGGCCCCAGAGTTCAGTCCCAGTTCTCTCACTGGGGCTGCAATGGGCTGGTCCCATTCACTGCTGGGAATGTCAGAGCCTTGAGCTGGACTCTGCAATCCCCTCTGTCCTCTTTCGGTTTTGTCTCTCCTGGTTCAGGAAATGCCTTTAAGGGTGCCCTCCCCACTTGGAGTGGGGAGCTGCCTGTGCACAGACAATGGGGCTACGGCCAGGATGGCCTGTGGACAGCCAGGGGTAGGATATTTAAATAATCTGGCTGCTGAGAAGCCAGGCATGCTTTCTGAAGAGGGTCTGTGTGCCCCCAGCTCAGTCCAGGCAGAGCTCAGGGCTCCTGGCAAGCTTTACTTGAGTTATTTACTGTTCCCTCTTGCTGTTTGCTGCTGGTCCCTCCACAGCTCCAGCCATCCCTGGCATGTTTTTTCCACCTCTCCCTTCCTCCATTTCCACAAAACATCTCACCTCGAGCAGTGAAGTGGATCTCCACAGGTGTGCAGGGACACCCACCTCCTCCCACGTGTGCCCCACTGCTCAGAACCAGCCCTGGAACCAGAGCTGCCCCCTCCCATCCTGCCTCCCCCTCCCTGGGCCCTTCCTTGCCCCCTGCCCGTGTGCAATTGCCAGGAGCAGCAGGTGCCTCGTGGCACCACTGCTGGCTGCACATCAGAGCAAGTGTTCCATGAAATCACAGAGCATCCTGGCAGAGCACAGCCCATCTCCTCTGCTCCTGCTGGCATCTTGCACTCACTTTACACCTCTCAGGCTGCCGCTGCTCTGCATCTCTCCGCTCCTGGGGTGTTCCCCTTCCCTCTCGTTTTTATGGGCTGTCACATCCACCAGCATGAAACACTGGTGTCTCAGCAAAGGGGAGATTCTGGGAAGTCACTTTTTATCAAAGCACAGCTGCTGAGATGAATCTGTTACTTCTGTGGTCTCCTTGGACCCACCCCTTCCTCACACTTTGCTCTACCTCTCACTCTCTCTTCCTGAAGTATCACTGACTTTTCAACTCCACACTTCCTGGAGTTGTCATTGTTGTGTTAGTCCCACCAGGCATATTTGTAGGGGGAGAGGGAGTGGGGGAGGAAGAAATATGAGGAGACAAATCTATTCTACAAAACCTGTCCCAGCTCTGGTTTGTTCATGAGGGTCAGCATGGCCTGGGAAGGAGCCTTTGCTTGCATCAACTCCAGACTGCTCTGAGATATACAGAGCACCTTATTTTTGGAGCCATGTCTGCAGGCAGGATGATGATGGGATGGTGCAGATATCCATCCAGCCTCCATGGAAAAAACAAGCTCGGGATGGATGAGCCGAGCCTGGAGTAGATTTGCAGTCAGATCCTCTGTAGGCACAGATTTATACCAACTAAGGATCCAGCCTGTGCAATCTGGTTGAACCTTAATTTCTGCTCAGATTCCACTTTCCATTAGCACTCTGTGAGCATTTGCCTGACAGCAGAAATTTTTCACTCTCTTAGGAAAGGCAGTCACGTTTCAGGGAAGGCTCCTGCCTTCTCTTCATCTCCACACCCGCCTGCACTCCCAGACAGGCACAGAGCTCTGCTTTGCATAATCACATTGGTTCTTAACCATGGCAATATATTCAGATCTTCAGGCACCTGGCAGCCAGACCCAGCTCTCTCCAGCAGCCTCCCTGCTGGAAAAGCAATTATATTGGTGCAATTGGTGGAGGGTTTGTAGGAAACTCTGGCCTAAAGGGAGCTGAGAGTTTTTTGGGTTAACCATTGTAAGGGGAGCATTGCACACAAACTTGTTATCAAGTGATCAGGAATAATTGTAAGCTGCATCCAGCAAAGAAAAAGAAACTTTAATTCATTAATGGGTATGTTGATGGGCTTGGCTCTCACTTTGTGGTTGAGATACCTCAACCTCTAGGGATGGAATTCTTTGACTGGCAAAAGGAGGCAGAACCTTTTATCTGAGTCAAAGCATAAAAAAAATTTAAAAAACGCAAAAGTAACCAGTTCCTACCTCTCCTGCTCAGTTTTCTTTCTGTACAAACCAGGCTGCAGTAACACTCCCAAGCTCACCCCACTTCTGCTCACTTGGGCTGAGCTGCTGATAATTGCATCTCCTGCCTGTGGCATCTCTATTAAAAAAGTCCATCTCTAATGAAACAGTCTCAAGCAACAGTAATCGCATGTTTAAATTCATAGTCCTTGCTGCTGGGTCCTGGGGTACCTCATTGAATCTCGGCACCATTCCCTGTGGCTGGCACCTGGCAGGGAGGGCTGATCCCACCCCGGGTGAGGAGAGGAACCAGCCCCAGAGCTCCTGGGGCTCCCCCAGGCCCTGGGACCCCGCCGTGCAGGAGTCACACACCTGCTTTGCCTCTCCCTCTATTATTGGGTAGATAAAAGAAAAAGCCCTGCCACATGGCAGAGAGATGGCACTGCCACAAAGCTGAGGGAACAGACTTCGGGAGAAATGAAGTAGAAAATGCAGCTGTCTCCAGTTCAAAGTCTTTGTGCACACTGGAAGGCAGTTTCACTTTCATCCTGTCCTCCAAGACCTTAAGTGACTTAAACGAGATATTTAAATTAAAACAGGAGAAAATATTTTCTGTTTCTTTCCTTTTTTTTTTTTTTTAAATTCTTTTTGTTGTTGTTGTTGTTGTTTTTTGAACATAAATGTCATTTGGGTACAATGGATATACAGAGCTGTAATGTTGTCTTTCCCTCTCATCTACATTACAAAAAAAGGAAAATGTGTAGGGATGGAGCCAAAGTATGCTCTTGCTTAATGTATCCAGATGTAAAGCTGAAGTGAATCTCATACCATATATCCAAGTGTTTCAGGTTCCCACTTGTGTAAGAGAGATAAAAATCTAACACAAAGGTTCCAAAAATCCTCCTGAACCTTCCAAGGCTCAGCCAGACCCACATGCATAGTCCAAAATAAATTGAATTTACTGGAATAGGTCCAAGATTGTGTCTAGAGTGATTCCAAGACTTTTCTCCAATTCAAATGAGCCCTATTACACATTGTGAATGTCTGCAGGAGAAACACAGCCTATTTCATAAAACCTTATTATATATTTTAATGCACTCAAGGTAAACATGAAAATGTCTCTTGGGCATTTTTTTGTGTCTGTTTTATAACTACATTGTGCTCTTTGGTTACTTATGAAAAGTCTTCAGGAAAAAAAACAAAACAAAACACTTTTGTAATGCTTATTTTAGCTCCACAAGGGCTCTGTGTCAGACTCTGAGCTTCACGGGGGTGTTTACATGACTTGGGTGAGTCTGATTAATTGATGAAAGTGTAACAAGTCCCCGGGAGTCAAGGAAAACCCTTTGGGAAACAACTCCCACCTGCAGCAGCTGCTCATCCACCCCAAAACTGATGTTGATTCTACTCTTTCCTGGCTTTGTATGAGCTCCAGCACCAGATGGAGGCTTCACTTCTATGCCCCAATGGATGTCATAAAGCTTAACATCACCAGACACCCCAGATCCCACCACCAGACACCCCAGATCACCCTAAGCATAGTCCCTGCTACTCTACACTGCCTGAGCCCACTGGTGGCATGAAATGTCTGCCTGAGATGGGAGATCTGTTCCCAAAGCTCTGTTAGGGACTTCCACACCAGCTACAAACTGGTGAACAGGGCACAAATACTCTTTTCTGCCACTGGGATGAGGCACTTCTGGGCCAGCTTTTTAACCTTGCTCCCATCACCTCTCTGCAGCTTTTTTCTGAGTGCTGCCCAGCGTGGTGAGAATGAAGGTCAATACAGAGAAAAAAAAATTCCTGCCCTTCAAGGAAACAGTGATGGGTTTGCTGTGGGCCTGTGCTCTGTAGCTCATGGATCAGTTCTGGGCTACAAAAAGAGGGAATTTCAATTCCTTCCAGGATTGGACAAAGACATGAAGAATAAAACCCAGCTGGGTTTGCTTGCAACAAACAGCCTTGAGCAGGATCTGTGTCACACTGAGCTGGGGGTCAGGCCAGCCGTGGTGGGCCAAAGGTAAGGCAGGGGTGTCCATGGACCAGCACAGATCTTACTGAAATGTGCAGTGCACAGAGAAAATACTACAGCAGAGATCTATGTCTCAGGGACTCACAATGCAAGGAAAAATCCTGATCTCCAGAGAGATGCAGAAACAAAATACAAATTCCTCTAGCACCAGGACTGGGGGTGTTAGAGCAAGGCAAATGTGTTAGGGTTGCTATTGTCAGGGCCCTAACTAATTGCTCTGGCTCTAATTGTCCTGCTGAGCTCCTCCTGGGCCTCTAGCCCTTGCCTGGGGGCTGCATTTAAACTCAGACTGTTAATGTCTCTCCTTCCCTGGGCAGGGCTGTGTGTGTGCTAAGCCTGGCCTTGCTCCTTGCTGTCTCTGCCCAGCCTTGGCTGTCCCTCCCCTCGTGTGGGCTCTCCTGGGATGTCTGCTGGACCTGCTTGTCTCTCCCTGGTCCTGTGCCTCCCTTCAGCCTCTGGTGCAGGGCAGCCCGTCCTTCCTGCACTCCCAGGTGCCTCCTCTGCTGCTCCCTGCTCCTCCTTTTGAGCCCCAGAATGGTTTGGGTTGCAGGCACCTTAAAGACTCTCCTGTTCCAGAGTTCCAGGGACATCTCCCACTGTCCCAGGTTGCTCCAAACCCCATCCATCCTGGCCTTGGGCACTTCCAGGGATCCAGGAGCAGCCACAGCTCCTCTGGACACCCTGTGCCAGTGTTTCCCAGGACAGAAAGCTGTGGAGCTGTTTTAGGAGCAGATGTGCAGAGCAGTGGAGGTTCAAATGCCAGGTAGGAAAACAGCCCAGGCTCTGTTCCCTGTGCATCCCCAGGGCAGGATGTTCCCCTGGGTGAGGGTCTCCACAAAGCCAGCACGGAAAGCAGGCAGGAGCTGTAACTGCTCTCCAGACTCCAGCTGAGAAAGTGGCATTTCAGCTGAGATCTGACTGGGATGTTAACACATTTCTGGCACTGAACTGAGCACTGGGTGACACTTCTGTGTCTCAGCACTGGTGAAGGCTGGTGACCTTTTAACAAGTTCCCTATTTAGCATTGCATAGACAGGTCTGAAATGCAAACTGCTACCTTTCCCTTTGAGGTGCAGAGAGTTACAGTTCCAGGGCTCTGACAAACATCTGTTTCACTTTGCATTTTCAATTCTGGCTCAGATGATGGGAACTCTGGTACAAGAAAGAGAGAAACAGCAAGAGTCTCCATTATTTACCAGTGGAGAGGTATAAATCGCAGAGCCAGAGCCCTGCTCCTGTGATTTCACTTTTATGGGTCATTACTGTAACTGGCTTGTGCTGCTCTTCTTTTAGCATACAAATGGCACCAATTTATTTCCTGTGGGTGGGATTGATTCCCCTCCCAAGGGGTCCCCATTGAACCCAGCATTATTTACACTGAGTGTGGAAAGAGGTGTTATTTCTTCAGTCATGGAAACCCTTTTTTTTAAGGCTTAGCTCTGTTTTCTCTGTGGCTGAGCCCCCTCCCAGGCTGATAACTACTGTGGCACTGTAAGTTCCAGCAGGAGTTTAGAGGTTTGTGGAGGTAAGGGAGTTAAAGATCACTGTGCATATGTCTGCTTATTTATATCAAAGTGGTACTACTTCGAGTTTTGTAAGAGTGTTTCAAAGTATGTTGGCAATGTAAAGAGCCGTTATAAAAAGCAAGGTATCTTTCAGCCCCTGTAAAAAGAACCTGAGCAAGTTAAAGTCCTGCAACTTGAACTCTTTGCAAGAGATTGGGAATGTCTGAGTCTGCTTCTGCTGCCAGGGGGAGGCTGTGCCTTGGCCTTTTGGGGATGGAACTTCTCTGATCTGCAGGTCCTGGGGTGTTTTCAGATGCAGCTCAGGGTTTTGGGTGCTCCTGCTGGCATTACACCTGGATGTGCCAACTTGGATACTCAGGGGGAAGGTGCTGTGACAGCTTTGCAGAGATCTTTGCTTGGGATTTTAAAAATTTTGCTCCTTCAGCTTGGCACAGTGCTGCAGACTTGGTGTTCTTGAGTTTATTGGAGGCATGCACTCACCTCTAGCTGCCTGAAACCATCTATACATGGCATCAGATTCCTGAAGGGATTGGTTACTTAACAGCTCTGTGCGGGTGTTCAGCATATGGAGCTCTCCTCCATGTTTCCAGAAAGAGTGGATTGAGCAGCTCCTGAAGTCCTGTACTGCAAACTTTGTGTCTCACTTTTACAAGTCAGATCTAAAGAGCAGAACTTTGTTGGTAGTGCCCTGCACAGGAGAGCCCAGTTGAAGATGCCTTAAGGTCTTCCCAGATGAATTTTTCCTATGTGAAACACTGTAAGAAGATAAATTACAGGAGGAATAAGAGGTGCAGAAGGGATGGCTTGGTCAGCAGCTGCATCAATTCTGATGCAACTTTTATCCTTTTTCACTACCCCACAAGTGGCATGCCAACCGCTGCAAATACAAATATTCATTTTTCTTCCTGTAATAAAGCTGTCACTGAAGAAAACAAAACATTAGGCAAAAGCTCTGCTGCTTTCCAGATGGAGAAGCAGCTCCATGGTGTGAGCCTTGTCCTGAGAATGAAGTGCTAACAGTAGGGTTTGGGGGCCTCAGAGATTTGGGGGTTTGCTGTGTGGGGTTCTTTTGGTTTGTGGAGTTTGTTTTTGCTCTGGAGGCAGCAATACCCTGCCCATGCACAGAGGAGAAGGACAGCAATGTGGTGCTGACTGAAAGTGAGTGAAGCTGCAGAAGCTGGTGCTCCAGCTAGCAGACAGCAAAACAAACTGAGGGTGTTGGGGGCATAAAGTTGTCAAATAATTGCAATGTTGGAATGTTGCATAGCAACAATAAAGATCTCTGTGTTTTTATAGTCACAGTGGGCATTATATACCAGCCTGGTCTGCTGTCCCATCAGCAGAGAATTGAATCCAAGCCTCTGAAGCCAGTGGGCACAACAGAGCCAAACATTTAATGTTGTTTACTTGCTGTGGTCTTCCGTGTTTGCTGTCAATGATTCCAATTGATCCTGCTTAAAAGCCTATCCTTGATAAAGGTGTTAAATTAAAACAGGTCTCTGGGACTGATGGATCCTTTTAACCTTCTTTGGCAAGGAGCTGAGTCTTCCTCCACGTCCCTCCCTGGCTCAGAGCAGCACTTTGTTAAAATATTCTGTTTCTGAGGTGCAGGTTCACATGGCCATGGCAGCATCTTCCTCACACCCACCTTTCATTTGGATTTCCTTCTGCCTTTGGCTGTGATCTCTGTCAGGGGGGAATCTCTCTTCCTTCTGCCTGGTCAGGTCTACCAGAGCAGTGATTATAAATAATGTTAATTGCTAAACTGCTTAAATCAAAAGCAGCAGTGGAACAGGTCCCACACTGCCATCACCCTCCTGCATCACAAACTCCCTGCCCCATATTTGTCACAGCAAATATTGACTATTTTGATTGTTATTTAACCACATGGCTGTGCTTTGGCATGGGGTGTCTTGCATCCTGCTGGGTACCTGCAAACTGCATGGGCTCAAAGGCATTTTCTGTGGCCTTTTCTCCATTGCAATTACAGGGTCAAGGTCAAATAATCACACAACAGAATTGCTCTCTGCTTCTTTGCTGTGATCTTTTTGTGCCTCAGCTGGAGACGGCTTTCATGTGACCTGGAACTACTCCAGAGCTCAAAAAAAAAAAAAGATAAACCACCAAAAAAAAGAGAAAAAACCCCACCTACAATCAACACACACACACACACAGAGAACTTTAAAGGTATTGCACATTATTTTGTTGGACATGGCCTTTTGCCCCCTGCTGTGAAGGTCAAAAGCAAAAGCTGGTTTTTTCCTCTCAAAGTGTCACTCTCCCAAAAGCGAACTCTGGCAGCCTTGGAAACGAAAGCTCAGTTTATCTGGGCCAGGTAATGTCAGTCTGGACTTTCTCAGGTGAGCACATCTTGGCTGGGAGCCCTGGCTGGGCCTTACCTGTGCTTCCCCTGGGAATCAGCAATCCCTTGGGAGCACATCCCCGGTTCCTGCCGCAGCCCTGGCTGCCAGCAGCGGCCGCAGCTCGCGCCAGGGTTTGAGTTATGCCGACACCTGCCCACCAAGGGCTCTTTGGAGACCTCCCTCGGCTGCTTTTACGAGCCCACACATTGATTTGGTTTCACAAGCAGCTCAGATGGACTCGTGGCTTTCGGTCCAACAGCTCCAATTTCTACAGCCTGCTGCAAATCTTTTTTGGGTTGGATCAGGTGGAGTTAATGACACACTAGACAAAACCATCTAGGCTTTTTTATTCTTCCTACTCCAAGCTGAAGGATGCTCAAATACTTCATTCCTTTTACTGCTGAAATCCTCCTAATTTCCAGCCTAAACTTACTCTCCCCCAAGGCATCATTTCTCATTTGTTCGTGTGTCATGGTTATATTTTATATCTGCAGCAAGGACAAATTGCAGTTTTAAATAGCAGGGATGCTGCAAAGTTTTGCCTGAGTACAGATGGAACAACTTTCTTGCAATAATTACATAGTAGTTACTGTTTTCATCTGATTAGCTGGAAATATACTGATTTTTCTCCTCCTGTACTTCCCATAAAAGTTCCTTTTCATCAACAGTTTATACAAATGTTACTCTGTAGGGGGTTATTGCAGCTGCTGTAGATTTAAAAAACCATAATATCTTGTTTTTAAATAGGTCTGATCATTTGTACCACTATTACTCCCTTTATGACATCTTGGAAAGGAAACAGCGGAGGAGGACGTGCAGATCCATAAAACTAGAGAAGGGAGGGTGGATTGACATTGATTTCTTTCTATTTCCCCCCATTCCATGAGTGCCTGGAAATTAATATGAGGGGTTTTAAGTACACAGAATTTGTCTCCAATTCAGCTGGAAGCAGTTTGGAGCTGAGAGGGGAAAGTGGCACACTGGGAAAGTTTTCCCAGTTGTCACTGCCCTGGGCACACCCCAGGTGAGTTGTGTCACCTCTGGGGAGCCTGGGCAGAAGCACAGCAGGGCTGCAGTGGACTTTGTGACCCTGGTCCACGAGAGCCTCAATAAAATTGACACAGTTCATTCCCCCTCCAAATGTTCAACGAGCATCTGTGCTTTATTGCATGAATATATCTTAGTTCTCACTTATTCCTGCCTGTAGCTTGTCTGAAAGGGAGGCAAACCCCTGATTTTAAGGAATGTTGTAAAACCAGAAGACTTACAGAGGCAGATGGGGAAATGTTTAAATGCACCGAAGCACCTCCATTGATTTCAGTAGCAGTCAGCTTTGTAAAAGTACCCAATTTAAAGGTGTAAATAAATAATTTCCACACTGTGAGTCACTGCAGTTATATATATTGAAATTCCAACCAGAGTAACTTCTTCTCTCTAACCACTTAAAAACATTTAAAAGTACCACAGAGCTATTGTTTGTGCTATCATAGGAAAAAACCTGAAGAAAATGGAGTTTGCTGAACCCACTCCAAGGTTAAATCTTCCTAGCAGCGTGCAATTATTCCAACCTTGTTTCTGAATACTCTTGATTTGAAAATGTCAGGAAATCACTTTTCTTCCCAGTACAAGTCTGTTCCAGGTATCTGCTGTCAAGCAGAGCCCTGTGAAAATGCCACCCCTCCTGTGCCACCTTTGACGTCAGCACGTCGCTGCTGGATGTGTTTCCTCACTGCCTGATGTTACCTTGAATTGGAGCAGGAAGTCCACAAGAATAAAAGGAGAGAAGTGTTAATCCTCAGCCAAACATATGGAGAGACATGGAAGTGACTCTCCTAGGTACATCTGTTCAGTTGGTGCTCAGGAAAGGGAAAAGGATGGTGAAGCAAAGGTTTGTATATTGAAGGGTTTTGCTTTTGGGCTTTCTCGTTGCTTCTTTAGCCAAGTCTTCCTCTCTGAGGCAGTGAGAAAGGAAGGTGACTCAGCCTTCTACTCTCTCTGGGTAAAACAAGATAAAATAATGTACTCTCTGTGAAAGCAGCTGTGTACCAGGAGAGCCTTGCTGGTTTCTAGAAGCTCCTTGCTTGTGCCGGATGAAAATGAGCTCAGTGCCGGGTCTGGGTTTGTAAGTGGGAAAGTCCAGCTTTGATACAGGTGGGGTAGGAAAGTCTGTGCCTGTGAGACTCTCTGCTGCTTCACAGACACCTGGGGAGGTCTGGGAGTGGTTCAAGGCACATCATTAAACAATTGGGAGCTGCGTGAGTGAAGGCTGCCAGTAGAAAATATGGTTGGGGGGGCTTTTAATAAAGAATTGCGAGACTGGGGCAAAGGATGGAGCAGCGTAATTAACACATAAATCCTGCTGAGTGAATGAGTGTGAAAAGGCTGAGGGGGCTCAGGTGAGTGACAAAATGGACTTGTGCACTCTGCACTGGCCTGTCTCTGGCCAGGTAATGTCAATTAGTAGAAAATGAAGAGTCTAACTCCGGAAGCTGTTGTGCAGGTTCCTTTTTCATTGAAAGAATGGAGAATAATTTCAGAAAAAATCCTTTGGGAATCTAGAGCTGGTATTTTCAGGGCGTTATGACTTTTCAGCCAATATCATGGCAGATTTGTAATACAGCAAAAAAAAAAGTAAAAAGTGATAGCGTGGTGTAGCAGGAGGCTTTTCTCTGGGAAGTTTATAGATTCAGTTTAGAGGTATTGATCTGCTCAGTAAATGCTGAAATCTCTGAGTTTCTTCCTGCAGTCAGGAGATCTGGTATCTAAAATAGCACTTTCCCCCCTGATATTTGCAGTATATTTTTTGGCTCACAGAACTATTTGCATGTTAAGGAGTTCTTGCCTGAGCCCAGATATCGGCCAGCTTGAACATGTACCAGAGCCACAATGCACAATTGTGCTGGCCCAGCACTCCCCATTAAAATACCCTTTTGTCCTCTTTTAAACAAACAGCTTAAACTCAGATTTTCTGTGCTGGGTACCTGTCTTAGTCTGTCTCTTTTCTGAAGGACTCAGCAGAAGTGTCTGAGCTGTTTCTGTGAATAGGGCTATGAAAAAAGATTATTTCAGGAGTGCTAAGGGTGGCCTCTGTTGTTGGAAGAAGGATGAGAGCTGGTACACTGGAATAAGGTCTTGATGTTTCAGAAGGTTTTCCACAGCAGACACCTGGCAAGATGCTCTGGGAATGGGGCACGTGGCAAGGGGACACTTTGGGGCAGAACTCCACAGTGGTGGAAGTTTTCATGTGGGGAAAAGGACAGTGGAAACCAGGTTTATTTTTAGCACTTCTGTTGGGCTGAATCCAGCAAGCCACATGAAGCTCCTTGTGATAAGCAAATGTGTTTTAACTGGCTTGAGCAAACCCATATGTACAGCTGAGGAGTTATGTTCCCCTTCAGTAAATTCTCCTGATGTGAACTTCCAGTCTGAAGAAATGGTTTAGGTGCAGGACCTTCTTACTGAGCACACCTGCTTGGCAGTTTCGTGCAGCAGCACATCTGCCTTTGAATTAGCACAACCTGCAGAGCTCTGGGAGGTAGGAACAAAGAGGATGGGTCGATTTCTGGCTTGGAGAACAAACTCCAAGGAGAAGTTGTGACTTGAAGCTCCCCTAAAAGACCAACACTTTTGACATGGCGCAGCTGGCAGGTTTGGCTGAGCAGCGCTTTGAGGGGAGGAGGGCTGCCAGTGGGGAGAGCTGAGCCAGGATCTGAGCCCTGGGGACACTGCTGGAGGAAGATCCTGCAGCTTTGGAGCAGAGGAGCAGTCTGCTTTGATCTGGCCCCATTTCTCATGTGCTGCTGTTGGTTTTCTGCAAGAAATTTTTTAAAGAAATAAAACCGACACAAAACCAACAAATCTCAATTAAGAAACCTCCTTGTGTTGCTGTCACAACTGCTACCAGCTTTCAAATTCTGCCTCTTCTTGCCAACTTCTTGCTTGCTTCTTGCTTCTAACCTCAGTCCTACTCTGGGTTGTTAACATTTGCTTTCAATATTCTTCTTTAATTGGTTTCCTGTGGCAGCAGTTGCTGTTCTGCCAAGGCCAGAGCATGTGGTGAGATTGTGGCTGGCAGCAGGGTCCTCACCTTGAGCAGGTCACTGACACCCCAGCCTCAGGACAGTGCTCCTCCATGGCACCTCCTGCTAGTTTTTATTTGTGGTTTTGCTCTTTCTATTCTGTAGATGTCCCAATGGTTAGTAATTTACTGCTTCATTCCTACACCTCCCACTTCTGTTGTCCCTTCTGGCCGGTTCTTGGTTGGAACACCTTCTCCATCCTCCTTATCCCAGCCTGGCTGCCCCGTTGCCTCTCTCCATTTGTCTGGGGTGTCACCCCCCTCTGCCAGTGTCCTGTGTCTGCTGTCACACTGCAACGAGAGCCTGTGCTACAACTTTATGGCCATGCCCTCAGCTTCCTTTTGCCATGGTTTCTGGTCCCACAGCCTGGGGCAGCACACCTGGAGATGGAGTGGTAGCCAGGTGGGTGCACAGTGTTCTGTGTGCTCCAAAAAGTGCAGGAATTACCTGTAGGAATTACCCCTGTCTGTTTGGCCAGCTTGTGACCGTTCTCCACCGTGCTGAGATGCTGCAGCAGATGTTCCTTCACTGGACCACAGCAGATCTAAATGTGAGGCCCTGTTCTGGCTGTCCAGCTCTCCAGTGTCCCCAGGCTGTTCCCTACACTCCCCTTACTCTCTAACGCCTTCTGCAGCACAGTTGTTGGAATTAGACACAGGAAGAGGGAGATGGAAGGTGCCATTAGACACAGGAGGAGGAAGATAAGAGCTGCAGGAGGGTCCTTGGGGCAGAGCTGGTGGCACTGGGGCCAGCAGTGGACTCTGTTTGAGCAGAGATCTCGGCAGTTTTCTTGTCCAGCTGTTCCCTCTGCTGTTCCTGCCCCCTGAGCACACACCCCCTTGCAAGTGCTCTGTGGCACTGTTTACCCTTAGCTAGTGATAAGGAAGTATTTCTCTCCTCCTTGGCTACAAGTGCCAACAGTCAGCCCTCAGTGACATAATGACCAGCCAGTGTGAAACTGTTAAAATTGCCTCATAAATAACTCCTAATGCCCAGAGAACCAGGAGCTGCTGTTGCTCATAGATAAATTATTCACTGCCATTATGGAGCATTAAACCATGGTTAATATGGAGGTCTCCATAGGGGTTTCATTAAACACCAGAGGTTTCCTATAGATTTAACCATCAGGGAGCTACACATCTCTTGCTGCTTGTCAGCCCCCCCGTGTTAGAGGTAATGCACTTCTGCACAGGAGTATGGGGATGTTAATGGCCAGGAAAATGTCTCTTAATGGGAGGGAAAAAAAAATGAAATTCTCAATGTTGTTAACATGAAGTGGCAGAATGCTGTTTGTAGCAAGGTTTTTGATCTCTACACTTTACCAGTTATTGGTTTTTTTGGTTGGTTTTTTTTTGTTTTTTTTTTTTTCACATGAAGACATTAAGTGTAAGTGGAAATTGTCCTCTTCCAGTCAGGAGCCAGCAAAAGGACAACACTTCAGACTTGCCTGCCCTGCCAGCAGTGGATTTTTCCAAATCTCTGCAGCTAGCTTGGCTGGGACAGAGGCACTGCAGCATGTTGTGGTGGGCTTGGCAGTGCTGGTTAATGGTTGGACTCAACGATCTTGGAGGTGTTTTCCAGCCTCAGTGCTTCTATAATTGAATGGCTGTGTGCTGTCTGTGATGGAGGCACCGTGGGCCTGTGCCTGTGCTCCCCCAGACCCATACTGCCCCACAGGCACGCTCTGACAAGACTCATCCTCATCCTCATCCTCATCCTCATCCTCATCCTCATCCTCATCCTCATCCTCATCCTCATCCTCATCCTCATCCTCATCCTCATCCTCATCCTCATCCTCATCGCTGTGTGACTCCTCTGACCCCAGTGTTTGTCCAACCAGACCCTTCCACCCAACCACAGCCACCACCAACGCCACAGGAGCACCCAAACTCCCCGAGTTGACCTGGCTGAGCCCGTGCAGGGTTTAAATCATCCTTTGGAGACTCTCCATCCATTGTGGGCTCCATGGCAAGGATGGAATTTGCTGGTGGAGTACCCTCAGGTCCCCCAGGCCATGGCAGGGTCTTGCAGCTTCTTCCATGAGTGGTTCACGTGCATGCATTTGTTCTCCCAAGACTCTCTTGCAGCCGAGGCCAGAAGAACAGGTGGTGCCTTCCCAAGGTTTTGGAAGGCCTAATGACCACCATGGAAATATTTATAGCTTCTTCTTCCAGGAAAATCTTGGCAAGTAATTACCACAAGCATTGCACTAATTATTCCTACAGTGTTTTTCCCCCTTTTTTTTTTTTTTAAATAATCTTGCCTTTTGCTACTGCAATACAATCTATTTTAATATCGAAATATTTAAATCACAATTTATTTCCTAATACATTCAGCTTTGTGTTACTTCGAAGACCTGTCCTTTTTGGCAGTCTGGTGAAAATGTACTTATTCTCAAAGCTGTTTCAGCTGTCATTCACATGTAATTAATGTGACTACACCGCTGATGACTCCGCTGACATTAATTAGAGGTGTGAATAGGAAATCACACCCAGCAATGCTTCCTGTTGGGCTCCTTTTGCACCATCCCAACCCCATGGTTTCAGCTGGGCACTGGGTGGACAACTGCAAAGTAGCCACGTCAAAGTGGACTCACTTTGGCCGAGGGAATCCTGCATCCGTGGCAAAACTCTGGGTTTTCTTCTGTGTGGTGGGATCTGCACTGGCTTTTAGACCAAATCAGTGTTCTGATGGCTCTTCAGGGCTTCTCTGCCTGGCTCCAGCTGCTGCTCACCTCCAGGGAGCTGAAAGGGACCACGTGTCAGGGTGGGAGTGCTCAGTGATGCACACTCATCCCTGCCTGCTGCCTGGCCTGAGCAGCACCTGGCTGCAATGTGCCCCAGCTCCCTTCTGGAAAGCAGAGAGGGAGATGAACCACAGCGAAAAAGAAACAAAAATTTGAACAGGACAAGGATGGGCAGCGCTTACAAGTTTTGAAGCACAGCTTGAGACTCCCTCTGGAATCATCACTTAATTTCACTGATTATACAGAGAAATGCAGCCTCTGACATTAGGAGACTAAATTAGGTGATGTGATTACTCCTTTAAACTCAAATCAGGTACTAATCCTTCAGGCTCCCTGATCTTTCTAGCTTCTCTTCCATTCCATCCTCAAAGTACAAATTAAAAAGGTGAACTATTACAACTTAAATGTTTTTCAGAACTCTGATTATTTTTCTGGCCCCCATTTCTCCCTCAGCAGGATAGACATGATGCTCACTGAGGCTACAGCAAACCCAACCCTTTACCATTATTTAAAAA
>VWZP01003314.1:335953-368573 GCA_013396995.1 Dicaeum eximium | reverse complement strand
AAAAAAAAAAAGATCTGAAGGGAGAAGATAGAGGGGTAAATAATTAACTGTGCTACTGAATGACCAAGAATTTTAATCTTTTACCTGCAGCTGGGTTGTGTTTTGCTGATATGGAGAGAAGAACAAGATTCAGTTTAGGCAATCCCCGAGCCTCCCAAAATGTCCTGCCAAGTTCTGCCCGAATTTTGTCCTCTAGGTCTGCTCCCCTGTGCTGGCATTGGCAGGGTTTGGCCTGGTCAGATCCTTCTAGGAGGAAAAAATGACCCCTCTAGGTAATTTTTTTTCCTGGTGTGACATACTCATGTATGAAACATGTAAAGAGAATGTATGGAAATATTGAAGGTCTTCAAAAATGTTTTATCCTAGTATCTGCATAACTCCAAGTCTGCGTTGTGAGTTATTGCTGTGAATATCTGATTAAACAGCATTCAGTGGCCAGGTAAAGTGGCCCCAGTCTTGTTTGGTTGTGATAAAGAGGATAAATAGATAAATGCACACATTCATGTTCACATGAAAGCCAAAATCACATGTGACAGAGATAGAAACAATAAAACCTGAGACTGAAGAATGAAAGGGAAGGATAAAGCCTTGTGCTTTAATAGAAAGGGAAATATATGAGAGAATCTTTCATCTCTGACCATGTTTGCTGCAAAGTAATAAGATACATTGGCTCTGAATGGAGAAGATAAGACATTGGGATAAAAATCCAGTTTTGGTACAACAACTCTGAGAGGTAAATTATTGCGTTGTTCTTACTGCT
This sequence comes from Dicaeum eximium, assembly GCA_013396995.1. Classification (NCBI taxonomy): domain Eukaryota; kingdom Metazoa; phylum Chordata; class Aves; order Passeriformes; family Dicaeidae; genus Dicaeum; species Dicaeum eximium. The sequence continues at coordinate 367,813 of VWZP01003314.1, read as the reverse complement.
ACAGGCACAGATATAGAGTGGAAAGATGTATCTACAGGGAAGAATTCAACAAACCCACAGGATGGGCTGCAAATACTTGGGGTTTGCTTTAAAGGGGTGAATGGTTGAGACACTTTCCTCTTGTGAAAGTATCAGAATAATGCTGCTTGAATGCCTTCAGACTGTGGTTATAGCTCCCAGAATAAAAGCTGCTGGGGAGCAAAGCAGCAGCACCAGACAGCCTGTGGCAGACCTGAAGTGGTGTAAAATCAGACTGAAGTGGGCTCGCAAGGTGACCACCTCCTCTGCCACCACAGAGCCCCAGTGCCCCACTCAGTCTAATATTGGGGATTTCAAGGTTTCTTTATCCCCATTTTAAAGCTATCAAAATAGAAATCAACCCAGAGTGGCTTTTTGAAGCGCAGAGTGTATTGCTGAGTTCCTAAATTTACATGAGGTTTCTTAAACAAGCAGGCTGATTTTACAACATGCTGAGCAGCTGCTGAAGCCGAGAACAAGTTCAGCTGGAGACACAGCTGGGTCACTAATGTGGAAAGGGCTTGGGATGAAAAGCTCTGTGTGAAACAGTCTGCTGTGAAGTTGCCTTGACTCCCCAGACTTCCAGACAGCCCCTGAGGCCTAAGCAAGTGTAAAGATGCAGGTATTAGGCAGCACAAGTGGGCTTTTTGGAGATCATACGCTGCAAATCTGAGCTCTGAAAGCCCAGACTTCCTCATGGTTTTTTTGTTCTAGATGTCCTTTACTCCCAGGGCATGAGTTTCTATTTGTCTGTGTCTCTTATTTGGCTTCTGGCAGAAGAGGTGGGGACATGCAGGTGATGTTCTGTCCCCTGGCCACCCTCTGGGCCACTCTTTGCTCGCTGTGACTGAGGGGCCATCACACAGAAATGGCCAGTCCAGCTCTTGAAGCACCAGGAAGGTTCAGACTTGCAGCTGAACATTTTGGCTTTGATCCTTCTTTTGGTAGCAGGTCAGACCAAACTTGGGTCGAGATTTGCCTGCTCAGTGCAGCCCAGTGTGGGGGATGTCTGGATCCTGAGGCAATGTCCACCTATGCTGTTAACTCAAGCTGACAGAGAACAGGTTTGGATTGGATGTTAGGAAGAAATTCTCCCCTGTGAGGGTGCTGAGGCCCTGGCACAGGGTGCCCAGAGAAGCTGTGGCTGCCCCTGGATCCCTGAAAGTTTCCAAGGACAGTTTGGATGGGGCTGGAGCAACCTAGGATGGTGGAAGGTGTCCCTGCCTATGGTAAGAGGTGGCACTGGATGGGCTATATTGTCCCTTCCAACCCAAGCCTTTCTGTGATCCTGTGATTAATTCACACCCCAGGTTGTCAGGTCCCTCACCTGTGCTGCCCACCACACTCAGTGCTCAGAGGTATCTGGATGTGGAGTTTTCTCCCTGGACAGTGGCACTTTGCAGCCCAAAGCAGATGTGTTTTGGGATGCAGATTATACTGTGCTCCCAGTGAAGTATTATGCTGTATTTCTTTATATATATTATATCTATCTAAGACCATAATGCTTTATGTAGCAGTGACAGCAGCTTCACAGCAGGTTCTTTATTAGAGGAGGAATCCCAGTGTTACAGGGAGAATACAACATATTTTATCAAAAATGGAGGGTTTTTCTGAAGAGAAAATCTCTCTAGAGCCTGTTTCCCTCAATTTTCACTAGAGCTTTTAATGATTTGGCCTTTCCACCTGCCCCAAGTGGAATTGTCCACTTGCCTGTAAGCACTGTACATTTGGACCACATTAAAACCATAAAATTGGTAACACAGAATGGTTTGGGTTGGAAGGGGTCTTAAAGACCATCTCATTCCAACCCCCTGCCATGGGCAGGGACACCTTCCACTGGACCAAGTTGCTTGAAATTCCATCCAAACTGGCCTTGAAAATCAGCAATAATATGGATCGGAACAGCATTTCTACTGTAGTTGGAGGAAAAGCTTTCAAAAACAGAGTTTCTGGGCTTGAATGCAGTGATAATTCCTAGAAATTACCCTCTCAGGACCTAGGTACAATTTTGTGATAGGAAAGGCAGCTGGGACTCTGGTAGTAGATATCAGGAGGTTTCAGCAGACCATGGGTCCGTTCCAGCCATCCCCTTGCCACGGCTAACCCTGGGTCTGGTGGCCTGGGAAGGGACTTGGAGAAAGATGAGGCAGCTGTGACCTGCACAAGGGGTGGAAAAGTAAGGGCTGTTAGTTTAGAAGTTGAGTTAATTTGGGACATGATAAAAAGTGGGTCTGCACCACACTGAATTCATGGTGGTAAGGAATTGCCAGTGTCCTGCTGAGGAGCAGGACCAGGAAGTCAACAAACAACAGTAGAGTTCCTCATTTATTCAGTCAAAATTTACAGCATTTCAATTCCAAAGCACTAAAGCTGGAGGTATTTTTTTCATGTGACGTGATTGTTTCCATGGCATCAAAATATTTCATTCTAATTTCTGGTTTTTTCTAAACCTTTTATTTGAAAAGTTGGTTCTTTTGAAGTTCCAGTTCAAGAAAAAAAGCTCTGCCTATCGCTTCAATCTTATCAGATTGCTGCTTTTGTAAAACAAAGTTTTGTGTGGTTGACAAACATGTTTGAATTAAATAGCTTCTTTTGGTTTGAGATTTCTTTAGTGAAAAATATTCCCATGGATTCTATTTGAGACCTGTTGTTATATGCCTCAAAATATAAAAAAATCCAACCAAAAAGTGTCATGAAGCAGAATGTGTTTTATTCATCCTGAGATAAATTGCAAGTGTAACAATGCCTGTGAGAAACAGGGAACTGGAGAGACATTTTCAAGCACTTCAGTGTGCCAAGAAAGCAATACACTCATCAGATATTTCTGCTACAGCTCGAGGTTTTATGAAGTTGAGATATTTAAAGAGTGCTCAATAAAATCTGGAACCAAAAGAAATCACTTTTTCATTCTGGATAGGAGGTGAAGACCAGGTTTCTTGAAAGTTTAACAGAAATTTCTGATCTGGGTCTGCCTTGGGGAGTATATCTGATCCAGCTCATCTTTGTTGTGATTTTTGCACTGAAGGCCTCAAAAAGGACTTTTAAATCCCTTAAAATACTATTTCTTGCTGATATATTTAGAGAGCTAAGAAGGAAAAAATTAATTTAAAAAATAGTCTAGTGGAAGATCCCTGCCCATGGCTGAGGGCTGGAATAAGATGATTTTAAGGTCCTTTCTGAGCCAAAGCATTTCCTGATTCTATGATTAAGGAGATGAAATTTTACTCCTGGCACTCAGGAGTCAGAGCAGGGGGACATAAGTTATGGAAATGTTGTGTAGAACATCATCAGGGCATATTGAAAATCCTGGTTTTCAGTGGGTAGTTATTAAATGAGTGAGGATTTTTCTGCCAGCAAACTTGGATTGGGAGCATCAATGTTACACACATGCTCACACAATCATAAATCAGATTCTCCTTCCTTCAAAGATTTGGCACTGAGTATATTGGCAGTACACAAAAAATCCAAATAGTGTGGAAGTACACATCTGTATTACATACACTTAAAGGTATGCTTTTGAATAGCATGGAGAGCTGATAGTTTTGTAAAAATTTAAATATATGTTCATTAAAATTTCTTGCAAGAGAATTTTGTGAAGTTTTGGAAGCATCTTGTTCACACAGAGGAAGATTGGATACCATCTTAACCACGTTGGAGATTCCATAGTGTCCTGTCTTACCTGTAAGCTGAAATAAATACCTGGCTTCTCATTCCTTCCCACACTCTCTTTGTCTTCAAAAAAGACTTTTTTAAAAAATTTTTATTTTATTATACAAATAACTCTGCCAAAAAAATTCATCAGGGAAGCAGGAAAATGCAGCTGTTTGGGTTTTTGTTTGCAGGGAGAATTGCAGAGGGAAGGAGAAACCAAATTGCAGAGGAAGCACCACAAGATGCATCACTGGAAAAAGTCCTGGCTGAGTCTGCAGTGAATTTAATGCCAGCTCTGGATGCAAGGAGCTGGGATTTGCTGCTGTTGATTTGAGTTCGTTGGTTTTCATATCTAAACAGGTTTCTAAGTGAGGCTCACCTGGGCTACAGCTACTCCCAGAGGAATGGGTGAACATCAATGGTAAATGGAGATTATTTTTAGCCAAATTCTGGAGTCCTGATATACCTCAGTTTTCACTTTCTCAGCACATTTGATTCAATTTTATTAGGTCATTTAGCAAATAATTTTAATTTTCTGCTTAGATCTGAATTTCTGAAAGTAATGTACTGTTGTACAGTTAATGAGTCTGCTAATAAGCTCCAAGAAAATGTGATTTGCGAATCATTCCAGGACATAACTGTCACTCAGACCCTATGCCAATTAGCATAACCATTAGCAACTATCCCTAAGAGGTCCTTGAAATTTAAATGAGCTTTCCTAAGATCCTTTTTACCAGGGAGGTTGCAGCTTGTGCCTCACATGGAACATGCAGCCTGGTGAAAAGCAATAATTCCTTAAAGGCAAAGCAGATCTTTAGAGGCAAATGCTCACCTGGGTTCTGAGCAGCAGCAGTGTCCTGGTGCCTGTTTGCCCTCACAGTGATGGTGACAGGTGCCATGGCTGAGGGACCATTGAGTGTCACTGGACATTTTATAAGTTTCTTAGATGCAAACTTGCTGAGTTTTTTATTTCATGGGAAAGCTCTTTTTCTCTGCAAATTTCAAATCTTTGTGTGTGTGTTTCAAGGACAAAATGCATTCCTTGCTCTGTCTCCCGATATGGGAGATGTGGTTTTCTTTTCTCAACCTATGATATAAAGAATTGCTCTCTCTGACTTTGTAAACATTCTCTGGCATTATTGGAATTGGGGTATGGAGCTGAAAGAAGCAAGATGCTAGCTCTGTACCTCGGCAGAAACAGCCCAAATCCTTCTGAACAACGGAGTCATTTTAATAAATAATATAAACCTTCTGATATTGGAGTCAGGAGTCTTGATTCTGTTGGGAAAGATGACGAAGGAAGGCCNCCTGTCTCCAGAAGTCTCTCACCGCACCCCAGATAGATAACAGAACTTTTCTAATAGATTCACCCCAATGGGACTCCAACAGCAACCATTGGTGACCCCTGAGACGTGGGACAACACCTGAGCAGCCAAGAGAGGATACAGCAGCAAAATGGGGAGATTTTTACTGCAAAAACATATCAGCATGAGGGGGTGTTTAGGGAGCAATATTTCAACAACAAGGTCTCTACTAAATCTTTCTGGGTTACTGACTTGGTGGATTTAGCTTTGTTGGGGAAGAGCAAGAGGCTGCATAGAGGCTGTGCAGGATGTGGGCAGTCTTGCAACGCTCTCAGTGCTGCAGGGGCCAGGGCTCCTCTGCACGCAGGCAAATTTCACCTGGCTGCAATTCCCACTGGGAGTTGTCCTAAATGCTTCACTTTACAGGCCCCCCAACTCCCCAAAAGAAAGCACTTTCCTCAACTGCTTTTATTTTACTCTTTCCCTCTCTCAGCTCATTGTTCTTTGGGCTCCCAGGAGCGATTCCATCATGTGGTTTAGGAAGACCTAAATCTTCAAGGATTTGTTTAGGATAAGAACCTCACAGAGATCTTGCCATGCCATTAAAGAGATGCCTTCCCACAGGTGAAGGTTTAGCCAGGATATCCACCAGGCAGACACAGCACTTCAAATACAAGAGCTGCAGACTCAGGAGGAGCCTGCTGTGGCTTGGGGCTATAAAACAAAACAAAACAAAAAGCAGGTTGTATTAGGCAACTTTAAAGGTTTTGGCTTTATCTCTCTCCTTTTTGTCAGGAAAATTAATCCACAAACATCAGAGGTTTATGTCCAAAAAGAAGACAGAGGAGTTCTTTTACTTTATTCAAATAAAGGGAGAGGCCATGGGGCATTCCCCTGGGGTCTCTCAAATTTTTGGAGGACGCAGCCTCCTTTTTATCCCAATTTCCTCCTTTTTATCCCAATTTCCTCCTTTTTATCCCAATTTCCCAACCCCATTTCCCTTCTCTCTGTTCCCATTGGCTGAGGCACTTGAGAGGTACAGACTGCCCAGAACTTCCCTGATCCCCTCTAATGTACAGCCCTCCTTTTTAATTTTTAATTCTCATGGAATTTTAGGGTTTTTTTCCCCATTGTTTCTTTCATCTTTCAATATCCAGTTTCATTTATCAGCAAACCTACAGTTTGTTTGTGAAGGCAAATATCCTTTCCATTCATCAATCAGTGGAATCTTTCTCATTGTTTCTTTTATCTCTCAGTGCTGGTTTTCTCTACCAGCAGACCCACAGCTTGTTTGTAAAGACAAACCTGTCATTCCTCTCATTTTATTCCTGCCTTATCTCATTTACAAAAAGAGAAATCCCTACACTTGCAGCTGATTTCTGCCAGTTCCAGCTGGGTGGTCCATCAGGGCCCTCCATGGCCAGAGACAGCTCACAGGGTGATGTCCTTGGGCCATCCCCTTTCCTCCCTGCAGCTCCAACAGTGCAGGGAACAGCATTTGCTGCAGGATGTGGAGCCCAGAGCTGCACATTTCCCCCCTGTGCCTGCAGGTACATGTAGACCTGTGAATCACTGCTGCATCCATGTGAAAATGCTTTGATGGTTTGACAAATCTGGATTTGAAACCTCAGGAAAACAGCACAGGGAGGTGCTTGAGGCTGGAGGACAGAGCCTGGCAATGAGGTCGAAGGAGTTTCTCCTCCTGAACTCCAAAGCATTAGACTGACTCTATCCCTCTTTTAACTGAGCAAGTGAACATGAGACACAGGATTAAATCAAGCAATAAAGTTGTTAAAGATCTAAAGCTGATGTGAGTCATCCAGGAGAGATTAAGGCAGTCACACAAATGAACAAAGCAGGTAACACACTAATGTATTAGAGGGGATAAAGTTTGTCAAGATCAAGGAGCTGCCTCAGAAAGTGGTGCAGGGAATTAATGGTGCAGAAAAAGCGAGCACTGGGCTGAGCAGACACCTCGGGCAGGCTGGGAAGGGCTGTGTTCTCCAGAGGGATTCCCCAGCCTCACTCACTCCCTCCCTCCAGCTGGAGCAGTGTCTGCCCGTCGCCACCACCAGCAGCACAGCCAGGGCTGATTTCCCCACACCCCACCTGCTGATGACTCCCACAGTCACTTGTTTTCCTGTTTTCTCTTTTTTAATGCAACATCGGGGACTTCAAGGACTGGGAGAATGCAGAGGCAATGTCATGCTAAACCACCAGCTGATTATTCTCATATCTATTCATTATCACCAGGATGATTATTAACAGCAGCACCAAGCAGCAGCTGGGAACTGACTGGCCAGAGATGACTCTGAGGTCCAGAAGGGCTCAGAGCACTTTCCAAGGTCTGTTTGTGCCTCTCTGATGGAGTCTGACCAGGTTTGCACAGCCAGGTTCTTTCTGAGCCCCAGAAAGCAGCTGTGTCTCAAAGAATGTGACAGCTCAGGCTTGGCTAAACTCATTAAAAACCAGGGCTTCTTATTTAATATGGAGACACAACAGAAATTCTTGTTTGCACTGACAAGCCTAGGAAAGGTTGGGTCTCAGACCATTCCCAGCTCAGGTTTAATAAAAAACTGCAGTTTGATAATTTGCCATATTTTTTTCTCCTGACAGGAATATCTGGGGGTGTATAAATCATATTTCCATGCAAGAAACCAGGTACTGATTTTTTGGTATTTGCCCTTAATTGCCTCCTTGGTTTTTGTTAGACAAGGAAGGATATTAACAGGATTGCACAATGGCCAATTAGTCTTAAAGGTCTTTAGTTTCATTACTTATCTGGAATAATTTGTAATCTTCCTCTGACAAAGGCAGGAGCCTTTCTGATAATAACACTAAATCAGGCTGCTGGAGCACATAGTGATTAACATATACAAGGGATGTTATACCAAACAGAAATTCAATTTAACAGACCTCACTGCTAAAACCATATCCCAATTATATTCATATCCTTCTGCTTCTCTGTCTTACCCTCTTATCCCCATCTTCAGAGGACTCAGCATGAATTTATCGTGTTTCCTCATGTGCTTGTTCCTATTCAGCCTGCTCAGTGCCCACCATTTCTTTTCCCTCACAATGTTCTTTGATCTCTTATTTCTTTGCTGATCCCTCATGATGCTGCTGGCTGCAGGGACAGGGCACTGGGAGGGCTGGTGGCTTTTCTGCCACTTGAGCAGAAGAGAAAAGACTTAAGTGGAGACACTTAGGGCACCAACTCAAGCCCTTCCCTGTGCTGTGACTGATCAGATATTGGGCATTTGCCAGCTGCCAGCTTCTTGCTCTGTTTTAAACCATTAGAAAGGCAAAGATTTGAGCGTGAAAAGCATTAAGTGGGACAAAGAAAGCAAGCAGGGGTTGAATACCCTCTAAATAAAGCCAGTTGTATCCCTTAACAGGAAGTAAGATCCTCATTATATGAGTTATTAATGTTATTGTTAATTATATTATTTTTATTACTTTAAAAAGTAGAGGTTGAAATCAGCTCGTAAGCAGCTGAGCTGCTTAAGTGAACCTGCAGGTAAAGCAGATTCTTATTATTATACTTTTGTCTCTGTGCTGCCTCTGTTTCTTCCCAGGTTTATCAAGGTAAATCTTTTCTGTTATCTGAGGACAGTGTTTTAAGTGGAGCTTTTTCCTCTGTACAGTGTGAAGATTATATCAGTTTTTTATATAGTTGGACTTTTTTATATAGAACAACCTAAATGTTGTCCTGATCCTACTCAGTACAGAGACAGCCACAGCAGCATCATGGAGCAAAGGATGAGGCAATGCAGCAGCCAAAAGAGCAGGAGGGATTTCAGTCTATGTCCTGATCTCTGTCACTACCATAAATCTGTAATGGACAGAGCAGTGATATCACTTCAGTCTTTCTGTTTTCTTTCCTTCTGTGGGATTTTTTTGGGTTTTTTTGTTTGTTTGTTTGTTTGTTTTAAATTTGTTTACCAGCCAGGAAGATTTCTTAACAGCACTTACAATCATAGAAATATGGAATATCCTGAGCTGGAGGGACCCCCAGGATCAGCCAGCCCAGCCCCTGGCCCCGCACAGACACCCCAACAACCCCACCCTGTCCATCCCTGGCAGCGCTGTCCAAACGCTCCTGGAGCTCTGGCAGCCTCGGGGCCGTGCCCATTCCCTGGGGAGCCTGGGCAGTGCCAGCACCCTCTGGGGAAGAGCCTTTCCCTGAGATCCAGCCTGACCCTCCCCTGGTATAGCTCCAGCTCTCCCCTTAGGTCCTGCAGCAGGTCACCAGATAGCAGAGACCAGTGCCTGCCCCACCTCTCATGTGACTGTCCCTCCTCAAAATTCAGTGTCACCCAGATTGAAATTACCTGTCACCTCTCAAATGCCTCTACAGTGCTGGAAGTGTCAAACAAGTTTGTGGAAATGTGGCCAGCTGCCTGCACAAAGCATTCACCTGGGCTGGGTTCTGGTGCCTTTTCACATGCTAAAAACTGTCTTCTTCTATAGGTAGTACAGGCAATAAAACCTGCCACTTCTAGATAATCAAAAAGGCAGAAGAATGTGAAGCCAAGAATCTCTGTTACATAGCAGGTTGTGCTGTTTGTTGGTTATTGTACAGCTGTAAAAACTGAAACCAATTTAAACATGTGTGGGTGCCAGTGAGCTGGCAGAGCTCCTCTAGCTGCAGGGAAATGAGGATTTGGTCTGGTTCTGTGTGGACAGGGCTGGGCTTTTGTCTGCATCAGCTGCTCACCTGTAGCAACACAGCAGCATTTCCTGCCTTTGCCAACCTTCTCCAGCCAAGCTGTGGATTTCCTGTGGCAGAGGCACCTTTGCTAATGCATCTGCCTGGAACAGAGCTTTAGTGATGGGGGCCAGAAGCCTGGTTTGGGTCCTGCATCTCACAGGCTGCTCAGAACAGCCTGAGATGGACCTGCCTCTCCAGGTGGGAAGGAGTCCTTGGACATAATCTCCCGAGGCTCCTCTCCCCATGCTGTGTTGTCTTGGTTTGAAAAGACAGGTGTCTGCTAAGGAAGGCAGGAACCTCCCTGAAATGGAAAAAAAAATTAAACCCCCTTCCTCTGAATTACCGCAATTTTGAAATTAAAAGGCTCTCAGGCAAAGATATGGGAATATGAGTAACAGTTCTTTACTAGGAAAGCTGAAAATACAAATGTAATTAGTACAAACAAAAACCACTGCCAGAGTCAGAACAGGACCTGACTCCTGTGGCTCAGGGTGTTGGTGGCAGTGCCATTCCATGGTGGCTGCTCCTCCTGCAGTGACAGATGGGGTCCTTCTGCAGCCCTGATCCTGTACAAGGGTGGAGTTTCCCTCTGAAGCTCTAGGGCTGGTGGAGCTGGGCCTGGTCTTCCTCTGGGAATGCAGAGGGGAAGAAAGCTGCTCCTCTGGGAATGCAGTAGAAAAAGGCTGCCTGTGCTGTTCCAAATATCAGATTCTATCCAGGTAGGAATGCTTGGCTCCTCCCCCTGAGCAGAGCATCTCACAATGGAATAATGGAATTTTATCAGCCATTCAGTGACACTCAATGTCCCATGAACAGCAGATCTCTCCTGGAGGGAGGGTTGGTTGTGGAAGAGATAAGGAAAACTGCCCAATGAAGAGCAGATAACTGCCGCACTCTAACAGATGGGAATGGAACACACACTTACCTTACAATCCAGGACATGTGCCTCTGAACGTGTCCCCATCCGCCACAAATGCCATCCCCGTGTCTTGTGCAGGTTTCTGGAAAATGGGCTGGTGGGTGAAAATAAAAGAAAGACTCCATGAAAGTGCTCCCAGAAAGGAGCTGATCCATGAGTTTAACCCTCGTAAAACACTAAGAAGCACAAGGCTGCACATATTGACTGCAGGGAAAGCTTTGGTCAGTAGTCACGCAGACAACAGAAACTCCACACAGCACACACAGCTGTAGGAATCAGGTTTCATCAGTGCCACACATCACAAAACTCTTTATTATACACTGTGCCTCATAGGATTTATTGTCACCTGGTCCACTGCCCGTGCTGAGGGTTGACCTGGGAGTCATGAATCCACAACTTCCTTTTCTACCTCTTCCACAGTGACAAGGTGGACTGATTTCCATCCAAGTCATTTAAATGAGCCACTAGGGAGCTGTGATTTAAATCATTGATGTTTGCTTTTTTACATTGGCAGGAGAGGCAGCGTTAATGATGTATGGTCCTACTGCTGTGGCTAAAATCTAAATTCCTGGAATATTCCCTCCAGATAATCTCCAAAGTTCATGCATTTGCCTCTGGCTGGCGAGCTGCACACGAGGGAGAGAATTCTTGGCTCGGCTGGGCAGTTTGGAGCTGCTGTGCTTGTATTGGCAGCCTGGAATAGGCAGCTCAGAGGGAAGGTGCCAAATGGGGTTGTATTAAGCACCTCTCGGCTGCTGCTGAGCACAGGATTAGGAGAGAGAGTGCTCTGGAGAGTAGGGAAGTGGGAAGGGGTTTGGCAGCACTGCAGAGCAGACAGGTGTGTGTCTGAGCAGTGGCTGCCCTGCAGCAGGATGGGGCAGGAATTGGTTGGAATGCTCATGCAGGCAGGACAGGGCAGTGTGAGCCATGTGCAGCCTAGAAATTTAAGATTTCCAATGTGGATATGAAGGTATTAAAAAAAAAACAATTCAAGTCTGGATGGATGGACTTTCAATTCCTAGTTGCAGTTATACCCTACACCCCCAGGGACTCTGAGCAATCTGGGCTCATGGAAGCTGTTCCTGTCCTTTGCTGGGGATTGGAGTAGATGGACTTTAAATGTCCCTTCCAACAAAGCCATTCTCCGATTCTACAATTCTCTACAATTAATTAAAATATTTTTATACTATTATTTAAAATAATACATTTTCTGGAAAACCTGGGAACTTTTGGATGCATAATTAGTGAACAGATGGTTTCTATTCAAGATGTCCTTTCCTTTTTTCTCCTAGATAAAAGAATGTTCTATAACTAGACAAAATGATTTAAGTATTTTGTTTAACCTTACATTAATCAGTCCTTCATTTTCACATTTTCAACAAAAAAAAAAAAAAAAAAAAGGGAATGCCATACTTCTTTACCAGTGAGGAATCACATGCAATGGTTTAAGTCACACTTGGATGGGAAGAGGGACTTCAGGATGTGAAAGGGCAGTGTTTTACTTATGACTCTAATTCATTAAACAAGAGTCCATCAAAGTACTGGGTGTACAAGATAATGGATGAGGGCAATATTTCTAGTCAACTTTTAGTGTGTTTTTAAAGAGGGATCTTTTTCTCTCACCCCTAATTTATACTCTTGGATTTAACAGATATAACTTTTTGACTTTCTGCATTGCCTGGTCACTACTACAGTGGTTAAAGAAGCTGAAATCACGAAAAATAGTCCTTTAGTTCCTGCAAAACTGACCATGCATTTCTGTCAGCATCAGTTCTGGGTGAGCCAGATTAGCTGGTTTGACCTTCTCTTATCTGCAATCACCAGCATGTGACATCCAGACAGAGCACTTTAATTTTCGGTGTGTAATATGTTACGGTAAATTTATGTAGTGAACATTGAATCTTGGAACCTAAATAGACTTTTTTTTTTGTTGGTTTTAGAGCAAAAAGTATCTATGGTTTGCTTTATATATATATATATATGATTGTGCTTTCAAGAAGTTCTTTCTTTCCTGTTGCTTTTATCCATCCTGTGTGTTTGCTGGCAACTGTTCCTCTTTCATGTTTTCCTTTCTCCATGCACAAAGTGGGGAAAGGGCTTACCATATGTGTATAACCCAGTGGGATTCCCTAGCTCTAAACCTGCAATTAATCCCAACCTCTGTTATTTCTTTGTTGCAGAAGGCACTTTTCACACCTGGCATGGTGGGAGCAGCAGGACTCATCTCACCGTCCCCTTTCCATTGTGTGCAGCATGCCCTGCCCTTCCAGAGCCCGCAGAGATGATTAACACCCCCTGGCACAGCACCAGCTCCCTGACATGGCTTCCTGAGGTATTTTCTGAGTGCCACAAGCTTCAGAAACGCTGTAAGGCAGGAGAGCTCCAGGCCTGCCTCACCCACACCTGGGAGTGTATGTGGTGCTGGTGTTCCAGGGCCATCACTCGGTGATGAGGAGTGCTCTGCCCTTCCCCATCTCCCGGCTCCTGTGGCCCTGGCAAAGGTGTGTCCTGTGATGGATTACAGCACATCCCCCGGTAACCTGCAGCCTGAGGAGCAGGAGCTCTTTTCCCACCATGGCTGGGGTGATGCATGTCGGGTTTTTTTTGGTTTTTCTTCCTTTCTGGATCCCGACAAGCGTGGGAACCCAACCCCTGGGCCCTTTGGGAGGGGTTCCCCCTACCGAGTTCTTTTCTTCCAGGGGTGAAGAATGAGCCAGGACTCTCTTTTCTTTCTTTTGGTCTTCAAGGTCTTGTTTATTCTTATCTTATCTTAAGTTCAGCACGCTGTCTGCACACCAGACTCAGCATGCTGGAAGCAAGGCACAAAATGGACCAGAAGGGGCCAAATGTCCCCAGACCAAGGTCTTTTATTGCTGTTCTACCCAATTACATTCTAACACATACTTTGTTTCTACTTTTCTACCAATAACTCCTACTAATCTACCCACATAACTTCCACATTACTTCTCACACTAACCAATAACATTCTACCTCAAGTGCTACAGAAAATGGTGCTGAAAAGGCACAAGAAAGAAGAAGGGGCAACACCCAAATTCCACCATCTTGTCTCCTATTCATTTTCATATTAAAATCCTAAAATCCTAAATTCCTCACTCTGTGATACACTACTACTACTACATACTACCACCTGTGTGCTCTAACTCATCTTAAAGTCCTGGCAATTTTTTCTCAGGGACAAAGGTTAAAAGCAGTGTTCTGCTGAGGGTCAGAATTTCTTAAAACAGGCATAGAGGCATTCTCTGTGCCCTGGACTCCAACAATGCAGACAGTGGTGCAACCATCAGAGCTGATGCTCCTGCTCAGGTGTCCTCCCCAGCTGCCTGCCCTCCTCCTCTCTCCTTCATACACACGCTCGTCTAAGGGAGGAGAAACCAGGCAAATATTAATAATTGCATTATGAGTTCCAAAGCCAGGAAGCTTGGCTGATCTTTTTATCACTGATATGATAAGGTGGTGAGCAGAGAAGATACCATCAGAGGTTGCTTTCATCTCTGCAGATAGTGAATGAACTAGATATGTATCTTAGACATGAAAAGGATCCTTGTTGAAGGCTCTTCTGAAAGTCCTAATCTCTCTGGTTCACATGTATATTTTGAAAGCTGTTAGCACCCCTGCCCCTCCCCTGCACAGGGCTGTGAGTGTGGAGGAGCTTCAAAGAGCTCTGCTCCTGTCTCCTGGTGTTCCTGAGGGAGCCTGGGCACCGGGGCTCATTTACCGACCTACCTGTGAGGAGAAAACAGAGCTATTAAAGGATATCTGTTCCAACCACTGCGACCAAAGGGAACAGTAACACTTTGGCCTCTGTGGCTCTTTTCACGTGGGAGTCTCAAAGTGCTTTGGCATCACTAATTTGAAGCAGAAAGCTCACTAATTAACATTTATGTCTGGGATGGAGGGATGTGTTCTGCAAGTCAGCAATGATACGAGCAGTGCTGATTTACCACCAGATGAGGGATAATGTGTGGCAGAGCAGGCTGTGATAATTTGTTTTTAAAATCTCTTTTGGCTTTGGTTACAGAGAGGGATCTGCAGCAGAGCTTTACACCACAGGGGTCTTAACCCAGCAGGGAATCCCAAGTATAGTCCTGAAATATTTGTACCCAATTCCTTTCTCTCCCTAAAGCTACAGGGATGTGGAGGAAGGGGCTGATGTCCAAGTGAAGATTGGAATTTTTCCCCTGTGTAATCTGTAGTGTCATCAGTGTTTGACTGAACTCAGAGAAGTTTGATGCCAGACCTAAGAACCGTGGAAAGATTTGTGGGCTCTGCATAGGAAAACAGGATTTCACAGAAGGCATGGACTCAGAAGGGTTTCTGGGCAGGAAAGGCAGGGCTGCCCCACTGTTTGTGGTGGCCAGTGCCCTCTGGGTTGCACAGAAGCTGCCCTCAGCAGTCACTGCTGATGGGTGTCATGGCACTGGCAGCAGGGTCTGCACTGCCCTGGGTGCTCCTTCCACTGCAGTCTCAGCAGGAGGAGATGGGGAACAACAAGATAATTCTTCACCTGGAAAAAGCTCTTTTAATTTCAACTCATTTGCCATATCCTTTGTTGTCAGCACCCAAAATACAGACAAGCTAAACAGAGCCAAAGTGATCTGTGCTGGGAGAGGAGAAGCCTCTGGATTGGGAGGGCTGGATGGTGTTCCAAGGTCTCTGTCTCCTCGGAGCTGTCCCTTGGGAAGCCAGAGCTGAGCCAGGAGTGCAGTTGTGCAGAGGCTCACCTGGCAGAGCCCTGCCTGTGCTGCTCCTCATCCCAATCCTCTGCTCCCATTGCTAGACCCAGCAAAGCCTAATAAGTCCCCAAAATACAGTGGCACAATAATGAAGAATGCTGTGCAGCAGAAAAGCATGGCTAATGAGGGACTTAATTTGGAACATATCATTTGTCTGATAATTTGGAGGCACATCTCAAAACAGTGCATAAGAATGGAGTTTGCTGCACCAGCTGAAGTCATCCCAAATGTTCTTTATTTGTTGCAAATCCCTTTTTAAATCTAAGCCTTCAGAACCTGGAACCAATAAATGACATAAAAGAACGAATGTTCACAAGGCATATTTTGGATTTGGTTCAAACACAATATTAGAAAGCTGAATTAATTGTGTTTGTATCAAACCCAAATATATTTTATAAAACAATGAAGCCTCTTAAATGGCTAACTGCTGCCCAGAATATATTTTCCCTGAACCAAACTAGATAACAGCATATCCCTCTTAAATTGGTCAGGAGAACTGGCTGCCAAATGACAATTCTCTGCCCCGTATTTATTCACCATCTGTGACTTCCACATCAATTTTCTCATTTTAAAAATCAGAACTTGAGGTCTTTTCTCCCTCTTCTCTCTTTTCTCTTTTCTGCCAGAGTTGCAGGGTAAATCCAATGGCTGAAAATGAGGTTATGTTTTAGTTCCTGCTGCAGAAATGGGTTCTGCATGATGGAGTGTGGCTCCTTCCTCTGCAGCTCTGCTGTCTTTGGTGTGTTCAGAAGTTTATACCAACTGGTTATAGGCTGCATTTCCTTGGTAAATTCTGGTTTATGGAGGAAGCAACCATCTTCTAAAAATGAGAATTAGAGAAATTAGTCTGGGATTCTAGTGAATCAGCATCACTACATTTTTTCTACTTCTGTTCTTTAAAAAGCATCATATTTTATGAGTAAAGAGCATTCATGGTGCCACGTAAAAATCTTAGTACATCTCCATGCTCCTCATCCTCCTACCCCAGGCAGGGAGCAGGCAGGACCTCTCTGGGGCAGGGATTAAGTCTGAGGAGTGTGGCACTGACTGGTTAAAACTCTTTTTGAATACCTCATAACCCAAGAAACATGGGCGCAGTCCAGGGCATTAATGGTGGCTGAGTTTATGACTTCCTGCAGATCTGCAGCTTCCTGCAGAGTGGAATCAGTCAGTGACACCCCACACCACTGCCAAGAGATCAAGGAGTCAAACCCTGTGGTGATGAATTTTTGGGGTGATTCTTGCTCTGCATCTCACCCGTGTAGTCAACAGAGTACACAAAGCTCAGGCTATAAAGGAGCATAGAAATAATAAAATTTTCAAAAGGAATTTGTCTTGTTCTCCCACCTCCAGTTTTTGCATCCCTCCCTCTGTAGCATCACACACCTGTTACTATGGTAACATAGAGGCATTTTAACCCTGAGCTGGTGCTGGCCACTCTCAGAGAGAAATCAATCCACTACAACAAAGCCAGGGCTCCTGCAGCTGAGAGAGGACAGCTTGCTTGGCTTAGAGGTCTGGAATTGTAAATAACACCCAGGTACATTGAAATTCCAAGCAGAATTTATGATTGAGCTGTGGATAAATACCTTCTCACACAATTACACATTACTGGAGGCTGATGTCTTGCAGTTCCAGAGGGTGGATCAGTTAAACACTCCTTATATTTGTTTGCCTGAGCTGGAAAGCAGGGTTGCTTAGCACAGGTTTTCCCTGAGTAGCTTGACATGACCCTGGGCTTCATCTTGTGTTTAGTTTGACACAAAGTGCTTTTGAGGTGAGCAGATAACTGTCTGTATCCCTCTGAACAGCTTACATGGAATGCAGCCCTGAAACTTAGGCTCAGGTTTTATGAACCTTTCTAAACTGCTCCATGAGACTGATGTAAATGTAAGCATTTTTGGACAAACTCCAAGAACTGATGTGTTTTTCTTTGCATTTGTGTATACTTCTGATACCTCTAAATCAGAAACCTACCTAAGTGTTTTTTGCTACAGACATGAGGTAGAAACTCCACAAGAAAAAGCTGCCTTGTGCCATTTCTGGTACTTTTTGGGAAACATCAGCAGAACCATTTTTTTCCAAGAGGTATTTGGATACTCCCACTCCTTCCCCTGCTATGGCTATTTTAGCTGTGGATACAAAGAGTTTATCTTTTGGATTAAAGTCTCATTGAGCTGTCCTATTCTCTTCACCCTGCCTTACACAGCTATTCTGCAGATGGCAAGAGAAAGATCTCATCTGGAGGCAGCAGCTGGAGCAATGGGAGATGAGGGAAGGTGGGAGTGGGCTGCTGCTTTCCTGCCTGAGCAGGGATCCAGGCAAATGAATGGTGCAGTGAAAGGAGATGGAGGAAAAAGGAAAAGCTCTGCCAGGCAATTTGCTTGGAAGAATAAAATTACACGAGGAGTGATTGACAAATTAGGAGCACTTTGCACCTTGTTTTAATGGGATCCGATCTTAGGGAGGAGAAATAAGTTATGTTTCAAATTACCCATTTTACCAGTTGCTGCCTTCTCTAGAATCCAAATCAAGGTAGGCATTTGGTACTAAATCTTAGGGAAACAAATTGCTTTCTATGCTACACTGCATTCTTAAAACAGCTTTATTTGAAAGTCCAGCTGAGCGAGTTAATTTAAGCAGTGAGCTGGGCCATGACAGTTCAGCGCTTGTTATTGAGGCCAGTTACTTCCATGAGTACAAATCACACTGCCAGGTGAACTTAAGCTAAACCTGACCTTGGGCTCTAACTCAAAGCCATCTGATATCCATGAGAGACTTTCAATTGACTAAATGGCTCCTGGAGTGGGTCCTGGGTGACATCAGCCATCAGTGGTGGCCTCGCTTGATTTACTGGCCCCAGTGACCCACGTTCACAGGGAAGGAGAAGCAATTTCCCAAAGCCCTCCTTCCCCCTGACAAGAGCTGTCTTGTGCCAGCTCTAGCTCCATCCTACAGCTGGGTTTGTGCCTCTGCCCCAGGGGAACCTCCCAGAGAAAATGTGATGTCTCTGCCGGCTGCATCCTCATGATACATTCACATATATATAGATATAAATGTGCTGGTCCCAGTGCCAGAGATTGTGAGGTGGAGGGAAGATCTAAAGCCAGGCTTTAAACCACTCTTCAAGCAAGGCTGCTCCTCAGGCTGTCTTTGAAGCCCTTTCCTATGGCCTCGGCCCTTGCAGGCCTGCTGGCAGTACCATGTGTCCATTTTATTGAATGTAAGTGATCTGAAACTGCCAGCACAACATCCCAATTTAGTAATGAGACTTATTGAAGCTTTATGAGCTGCCTTGGCTTGCAACACAATTAAATTTCAGGAAATAGAAAATATTCCAGTGAGGTTGGTGGGTTTGTAATGCTATTTGTGGCTTAATGCACAATAAAACTGTGCCATTTAAGGTTTAATATAATATGCAGCAGCCCTAAATGACCAGTAAAAACATTATGCAAATTTTTAAGGAAGTTATTGCCTCCTGTAAATGACAATTTATCAATGGCTTGTAAAGAAAGGGCTTTCCTTCTGGTTGTGAACCAAAGAAAATTCAGAAATGAGCAGGCATAAATGGGTTATAGGAACAGGAGGTCAACAGAAAGATGTGCAGTAGGAATTGTGTCTTCCTGTCAGCCAGGGCAGGAATGTAATACATTATTAATTCTCTGTACTAACAGACCACATCCAGCCTCCTCCACCAAAATAAAACAAAACTTACATTGTGTTAAAAAAAATTAGATTTTTTGTGGGCACAATGCCTGCATTTCACTTTCTTCTTCTTCTCTTTTCCACTTGTAGTATTTGTTAAACATTTCTAGACTTCTCTTTGTCAAACATAAGGGTAAACCCCACCACATTTTTAATGTCAGAACACCTCTCGCATCGGCAAGAATCTGAATCACGAGGAGGAAAAATGCAAGATTCTCAAAGTGCCCAGGATTTCATGGGCTTGCATGCCCCACTGCAGCCTGCCTGGGAGCCCTGGGAGCAGGGATAAAACCATTCCACAGAGCCACACAGCAATTCCGAGCCCTCCTTTGGCTGGGCAGGGTGGGTAAGGCCTGGCTCCGAGAGACAATCCCATCACACGCAAGTACTTCACATTAAAATGGGTTTTGAAAAATGTTTTGACTGTTATGGAGCCCTTTTTACAGTCATGCCATCAATTCAGCGTGAGAAGATATTTTATGTTCAATGTGCTACGAAGGCGCAGAGGCATTTGCATTGTTAATTTCTCATATGTCAAACAAATACCATTATTGCAAAATGAATGCAGCCACCCAGCTGAGAAACAGACCCATTCACGGCAGCTAAGTGAAACTTAAAAAATGAATGAGTTGTGCTGATTGCAAGTATCATCAGAAATTAATAATGCCCTAGGAATTTTTCACACAAAAGGGAATGAAAGCTTTGTGGCTGTTTGTTTCCAGTTGTCGAGCTCTCCCCCTCTCTGAGGTGTAAGGGCTCATCATTGGCTTCAGCTTCAAAGGTGCTGGACAGAAGTTGTGGTTTTGTTGCCAGGCTGGGGAATTGATCTTTCCAGTGACATATGATGTGACCCTCAAGTCTTGGCATTTGAGGCACCTTTGTGTCCCCTGCCCAGCTGGACTCCTGAGCGAGGCCTTTGTCTGCTGTCATTTTCTCCTTTATGCCAGACCCTTCCCATTTTCCTAGCTGTGAGAAGCCTGATCCCTCTCCTTCAGAACCATTTTCCCCTTTTATTTCCTCTCCCACTGCACCCTTCCTTCAGCAGGTGATGCAGACACTGCTGCTTCCTACCCTCTTCCCATTCCTGGCTTTTCCTTCCCTGTCAACTCCATGGCCTTGGCATTCTTTATGTCTTTGTGCTGCTAATAGCAACTTCAGCTCTTGGAAAATTAGTGGAGATGAACTTGTTGTGTGACAAATTACAGATAAATAGCTCCGAAAAGCCATCTGAAGTATTTGTCTGTGTCTGTATATTCATCTGCTGGATGAATCACTTGAGTTATAAAAACTGTGGAAGAGAAAAATCTAATGGAAATGATAATATGATTACTGCCCATAATTCTCACCAATCAAGCATATCAGTTACACACAAGTAGGTTGTCTGGATGTTTGTGGGGTTTTTTATTTTATTATTTAAATCTGATTAAGCAGCTGATTGCAGGCCCTTATGTACCTTTTCACACAATTTATCCTTGAAGTGAGAAGCAACAGCTATATATTTATTTTATTCTATTTTGTGGCTGTGCAGCAGTCAAGTCTCACAGGGATGAAGGCTCTGTGCCCTTCTCTGCATCATCTTGTTTCAAATATTGGGAGAACACAAGAGATATTTATTTACAGATGCACTCACTGAGAAGCTAATAAAGTGGTCTCCATGTCAACCTGTATTTTACTTATTTATTTGGCCTTTGTTTGAAAACCTTTCCTCTGTGTGTTGAGCAGACACAGCTAAAGAATTAACATCTCTTTTGTACATTAACAGGAATATCAAAGCACGGGGCTGGAATACAGTGATCACCTTGCAGAAATAGTGACAAGATTCAGGCTTAATGTCTTTTATCAGGAAATCATAGAACACCCAGCAAATGGTATTTAAAAAAACTTCAGGTATGAAGACAAAAGCCGACTATAATGAGAAGCTACTGCAAGGAGATTGGATATTAATTGTTAAGAAGGTTATAAATCCTGAAGTTGATGTCTTGCACACAAAGGAGAAGTGCATAAGGAGGTATTTACTCTGGGTATTAATTTTTAAGCTGAAAGAATTTATTGCAAAACAACTCAGCTACTCTTAGAAACTCCAGTGTTCTGAACGAATTGAGTTCCAGCTTTGGCCTCCTTGCTCCCCAGAAGTGCTGTGCTACCTGCAGCAGGCTCTAGCAAGCCAGGAAAGAAATAAAAGGGTTTGTTTATGTTTCAATCATAGAATCATTTAGGTTGGAAAAGGGCTAAGAGAACATCAAGTCCAACCAATTTCCTGTACTGCCAAGGCCCCCACAAAACCATGTCCCTGAGTGCCACATCTACATGTTTTTATATCCCTCCAGGGATGAACTGAGAACAGCCATTACCTTTCTCCAGACAGGGTTTTGGCTTGCTGGAAAACAGGCTTGATATTTCAGATTAAGTTAAAAAAAAAATAGGTTCCCTAGCAATAGAGCTTTGGGATCCTCAGAGGAAAAACAAAATATTCTCATTAAATACAGAGTAATTCATAGCAGCTCAACTACCAACACTACTCCAGTTGTGTGGTTCAGTAAATATATCTAGCCAAGACAATCAGGTGTAGCTGACTCAATACACTATTTGTCCACCTGCTTTTCAGAACAGCTTATTGGAGAAGAAATAGAGCCAAGAGAGCCAGGGATCCAGTCATGCACATCCCAGCCAGGACATCTGCTCGGTGCTCATCTTCTCTTGATTTCAGCAGGGTCAGGTTGGGAGCTGTTGGGACTACTCCAGGTTTGTTATTTCAAAACCAACATCTCTTCACTTGGTTGTTGTGCCATAAAGTCGCTGGTTTCACCCTGCCAAGAGCTGCTGGTAATGAGGTGGAGGCTGTGCCCCACACACTCATTAAATGTGCAGTGGTGCCTTCCTTACCTGGCCACCAGAACCTGGGCACTGCACACCTTGTTCATGTGCCATGGCACTCACAGAGCACTTTGGAACTGCTCCATTTGGGAGTGGAATCTAGATTTTGAAGCCAGTCTCCAAAAGGTATCTGCTTATTTAATTAATTTGTGGTAATAGCTTCAAATGAGAGGCATTCATTTCCTCTTAATGTAACTATATTATGAAATTCTATTGTGAATGAAGCACTTGTAGGAAATCTTAATTATTTTTTAAAGCTTTACTTCCTTTCAGACAGGCAGATTTAGAAGATACATTTGGTCTTGTACAAATGAGCCCTTACTGCAGCTCTGAGCAGACTTTCCCAAGGGTGTTAGGCACAAAAATTCCATAGACTTTCTGGGAAAATAACAACAACTAAAGACAGAACTTCCACTCAGTTTTGTGTACCCCACTGATTTTTAGTAGTTGAAAAAAATGGATAGAATAAATTATATTCACATAATATTCTTTTTTTTTTTTTTACTATTAAAACCCCAGCATTTCTTCTCTCCAACTGTAACAGCTGCAATTTAATGTTTGCTAATGCCCAGCACCACTCAAGTGACAAAAGAGCTTGACAGCAACTGGGAACCACAATGGCATTGCTGCTTCACAGAAGGGACCAGAGAAGATCCTAAATCATTTTCGGGGAAAGAAGACCACAAAGGATCTTTACCACTGCTGCTGTACAGGCATTATTTTGGTGTGTGGAAGCATTAGACATTTGCTCCCAGCCCAGATCCATTAATGCTTTGCCCAGCAGGCCGGGTTTTTATGTGTAAATTGAATATTTGCATTGCAATTCAAGACAGACATTTCTGCTAGTCACTTTTAGACTGAACCAGGGAGGAAAAGCAGGATCCTGCTTTGGACTTGTGACCCAATAAAGTTCAGCATAGACAGTGGCACTGGGGGCCCCTCTGAAAGCAGAGTCTGTTGACATTTTATGAGTTCTCTGGGTGAAAGCCTGCTGAGGTTTTCTTCCCAGGAGAAGCTCGTTTTTCTCTGCACAGATTTCTGTAAACAAATCTCTGGGCTGTGTGTTCAAGGACACAGATGCATTCTTCTGCCCTGTCTCCCCATATGGGGAGATGTGGTTTTCTTCCTCTCAACCTGTGATACAGAGAACTATTATCTCTGATTTTGTAAGTATTTCTAGCATTCTTGTACTGACCATGATGAAGGAAAGCATGTTAACTCTGTACCTGGGCAGAAATAGCCCAAATTCCTTCTGAACAATGGAGTCATTTTAATAAATCATATAAACCTTCTGATATTGGAGTCAAAGGGTCCTGATTCACTGTCAGGATCAAGAATAAGAGTCCTCCTCACTCATGCTCTGGGCCATGCATTAGCTGCTTTTTCCAGGCACTGGGGAAGTACACCTCCCTAAGCACTGTTCCAGTGGAAAAGTGGTTTTCCTTCAATTCCTCCAGCTGCCCATCAGGTGCCATTAGCACTGAGGCACTGCCAGGGTTTCACCTCTCCTGTACAGCACCCAGGGCTGGGCCAGCAGGAGCAAGGACACTCCAGGAGTGTGTCTCCTTTCATCTTTCTGTCTCTTTTTTGTCTTTCTGTCTCTCTTTGCCTTCCTGCCCCTTAGGAGATCCTGTTATTAAGCCCCTGCTGCCAGAGGGTTTGCTGTGTTTATTTGATAGATGTTGTTACACCCAGCAAAGGGAAAGGGGAGGGAGAGGGGCTGGGTAGGAGACAGAGCATATTTAGCTTGGATTTCAGTGGTACAAAGGCACAGACACGTGTTTATAATCCTGAGGATTTTTTAATTTATTTTAAAAGTGTTTGCAAGATTAATTGTACCCTGGAAAAATCAATAGTAACTCATCACAGGCAAAATCTTCTGGAACACAAAATCCCACTGAAGGGGACAAAGCAAAATTATGGTAGTCTGCAGCAGGGCTAATGAGCCTGTGATTAAAACTGAGGACTGGCTGTGGCACTGCACCTCTCCTAGAAGCCTCCCAAGAAAAATGGCCCATTGGAGTCCTAGGTCCTGAAAATAATTTAGTCACCATTAAAAAAGAAATATTTCAATACCACTAAGAGAAATAATTAGGCATCTTAGAATTCTAAACACAATTTGAGAACCAAGGCCCTTAATCTCTCCCTGCCTCAGTTTCTCTGCTCGAAAGCTGTGAAATTTCCTTTCTCTCCTGTTGGATTTGTTTTTTCAGACTGTGGCCCAGGGAAGGGCAGCTTTGGCTGTCTGAACAGTGCCTTGCAGGAGACTCCCATTCCTGCCAAGCACCTCAAGCTGCTGCTCTTTAACAGAAATACCTCATGAAGAAGTTTGGGCTGAAATATGCTTGAGAGGCAAAAAGAAAGTAAAGCAAGAAACAGATTTCCAGGAGGGAATTTGTCAAATGAGTCCCTTAAATCTCATCAGGAAAAGCACACTGTGAAGGATAGCCTTGAACTGTTGGGGGATGAAGTCATTTTACAACATATTTTGAACAGCAATCCTTAGGTGTTCAGAGTGCTGCTAAGTTATAGGAACTGCTGAGATGATCTCTCTTCTAGGAAGTCACCTGAAAAGAAACAGCAATTTATTCCCACTGGATACCCTCATAATTTCTGTGAATGCAAAACGAAGACAGAAACAAGGTTGCAGAGCATTTCTGGCACAACACATTGGCAAGGTCTGATTTGGAAGGAATGAAAACTGCATGTGTTGAACGTTATTCTGATAATATTTATCAGAAGGAAAGGCCTCACAGAGGCAGCTGCCAAGGCTGAATCAGAATGTGACAACATTCCACTGCCTCTGATCTACACCAGATCTCAAAGATTTGGCAAGAAATTTGGACCAGAGCAATTACCTATATGGCTATTTGTTAAGCATTGTCTCAAGCACAGCACTCAGAGAAATTGAACTGTCAGAAGCTAATACAGGAATAATAAGAAGACATTTCATCTCCATTGGACACTAGAGATGAATAGCATGTAAGTCTGAATGGGGAAAAATAAATTGAATATGTATTTGGCTTTAGTTTTTGTTAAAGGCCTATAACTTGAATAATGAATATTTTAAGGAGAGAAGACTGGGCCTTCAATTTCTTTCAATAATGTTAGTGTTGTATATACTGGTTTGAATAAAATACATTTCATAAAACACCTACACACAGCTCTGCAATGCATTATGGATGGCTCCTCTTGAGAAATCTTACACTGCTTTCAATTTTGACACAGTGATACAGTAATAATGGAAAATTCAGGCATAATATTCAGGCTGCATCTTTTCTCCCCTCTCTATTATTTTGTGCCACACTGGGTGAGCACAGATTTGCTTTCCCTGTGCTTCCCAAGGCTGCTCACGTGGGGCTGTGGTGCTCCCAGGACAAGGGATCTGCTGCACTGGAAGGTTGTGTCCTGCATCTCGTGGGCTGAGCAGGGAGGCTGGAGCAGGATTTTCCACCCAAAGGATCCCAGAGAAATTGAGTATCTGCACAGAAAGAGGCTGCCAAGGCTGGAGGAGCTGCCACCAACACGCAGACACATGCTGTGCTTGATTAGAAGCCAAACCATGCAGCCCAAGAGGTGTCCCTGGGAAGCGATGGAGGAACCTGAGTGCCTGGACAAGGACTGAAGGAGCTCTCCATGTGGGGGGAAAAGCTGCACAAAGGCAGCAGGGTGAGAAAGACACCAAAGAGCTCAACATAGTGTTTGAAGGAGGTTTCCTGTGGTGTTACTGATGGTACAAGATGGGGCAAGAAAATTCCTGCTTGTTTTCTTACCTGAGAAAAAGCCAGCAGGAAAATTCCTGGTGCCCTTGCCTGTTCTGCCCACTGCTGCCAGCCTCAGAGAACTTTTACAGAGACCCTGGCTGCAGGAAGGAGCCAGGAGCTGCTCAGAAACCAATTACCTGGCCAGACAGGTGTTACCTGGCCAGACAGCTGTTACCTGGCCAGAGAGCTGCTACCTGGCCAGCTGGGCTGGGTGCTGAGGCTCAGTGAGGCTGCAGACAGGTCACCTTTCCCTGTGACCACTGCACAGCCTGCTGCATCCTGCCAAAGGCTGGGAAAGCAAAATCAACTCAGGGGGCAAGTGAGGTGTTCACCTGCTTGGCCAAGAGCACTCTCAGACCCTCTCCTTCCCAGGGGACTTTGCCTTGAGCCCTCTCCCTGTGCAGCCCTCTTGATAAATCTTCTGGATTTATTTCCTGTTGGAGCCCTTATCTGCTGTGGGGCTGGGATCTTGTGTTAACAGCAGGGCAGATGGTTTTGGCTTCCTGATATGCATGCACAGCCTAATTTCTGGGCAAATTTTGAGGGGAATTGTGAAATGCTGTGGTAAACAATCAGGCCCTTGAACTAAAAAGGGATCTCTTATTGATGAACAAATGGTATCAGGCAGTGCTGTCCCCAGCTGGATTCAAAGAGCAGGAGAGCAGTGAGGAACACAGGGAAGGTGCTACAAAGGTGCTGAGGACAGCCCTAAACCCCATGGGGGTCATGGATCACTGTGATCCATTTGAGGAAGCCTTCAGCTGATATTCCTGGGGCTGTGATGGCCACAGGTGCTGGAAATGCCCAGGGACACACACTCACTCCTCACTGCTGGGTTCTGAAATTTCAGAGAGAGAGCATCCATCTTCTCCCACAAAATTTTAGGCATTATTTTTCAGCCTTTTCCAGGTCTCAAGAGGCACATGGGCAATGTCCAAGTATGTAGTGGATCATAAGTACTCCAAGTAAAAAGGCTACAGAGGCTGTCTGGGAGATAAAAATAGCAAAAATAACCAACAAATTCAGCTCTGTTTTGGAAATGCTGCACAGGGAGTGAAACCCCAAATGGTCATGGACCCTATGAGCCACAGCTCTGAAATCAGGAACAGATCTACCCACGGATGCACTTGCAAAGGTAAAGCACAACATTCCCCAGAACAATTAGCAATCACAACACTGTGCTCCTTCCAATTAGTGCCAGCCATGCCTGAGCCTCCCAGCAGGTGAAATGAGAGGGTTCAGCCTCGAAGTGTATAACACTGATTAGCTGAGAGCTCCCCACGAGCTGCTGTGCACAGCAGGATGGGCACGGAGCAGAGAGCACGGCACCCTTCGGGTCACACCTGCACACACACACACACTTACAGACACACACAGAGCAATAAAAACACAACAGGACTGAAAGAATTAGGGAGGGACCCCCTCTTCTGAGGATGGTGGGGGAAGGACTAGTGAAAGTGGGAAAATGAAGCTGCTTTGAAATGCATCCATGGAAGGAGGCTGGGGGTGGGTGGGGCCTCTGGTTTGCCTTTGCCAGGTGCAGAACATCAGATTTTAAAGCTTGAAGGGCTTGTTTGGGACCTACAGGTGTCTCCAAGGGACTCAGCTCCCCTTTGAATTTCATAGAACCACAGAATGACGGAGTGGTTGGGCTTGTAAGGGGCTTTCAGAGTGACCTTGTTCCTGTCCCTGCCGTGGGGTCCCCCTGGAAGGACACCTCCCCATTCTGGTGTCCTGAGCAATATGTGAGACATCCTTACCAGCAGGGTTGGAAAATGTTAAAGCACAGTAGCACTCAGCTCTTTGGGAGCAGGAGGATGAGAGGGGAGCTGGTGTGGGTGGCTTTGGTCAGCCTGTCACCTCTGGGGTGCCTGCTCCAAGCCCCTGGACCCCTAACCCAGCCAAGTGAGGAGAAGAAGGCTCCTGGGTAGTGGAAGCAGTATCAGTGCTCCAGGGCAGAACAGTTTAATAAAATTAAAAAGAGCTCCTTTAAGACCTCTCCATATGTAGGACAGGATAAGTTTTTCCAAGGAAATGGAACAGTTCAGTATTATTTGTGACAAATTATCTGTGGGGAAAAAATACAATTTCCCAGTCAGCTTTCTTGCTGAATGCCTCTGCCTGGTAGCCAGCTGTCTGCCAGCTTTTGCTAACATCACCAAATCTAAAATTATAGTTGTGGGATAGTTTTTCTGCCTGCCTGCAGTTCTTAGGACTTGTCCAACTAGATTTGTAGAGTGGTTTGTCCTGTCTAATGTCCTGTCTCGATGGTCACCAAAGCAAAGTGCTTTGGAGGGCTGGCTCTGGTCTCTACTTCCTTATTTCTTTCTACCCAGTCCTTCCTCTCTTTTCTCTCCCATGTCTTCCATTGTCTCAAACCTCTCTCATTTGCCATCTTCTTTTTCCTGTCACGTTCTCCACTGCTAAATCATTCTGTCTCTTCCATTTCACAGTCCCCCTGCTATCAAAAACCATACTCATTTCTGCACTGATTTTATGGGATGATCCATAGGATTCCAATGGGAACAGAGCCCCTTCTCCAACCTCCTGGTGTAGGATGAGACTCTGGCAACAGAAACAGGCAGGGGCCATTTGGAAATGGGGAATGAGTTTCATTTCAGGTCTGCACAAGGACATTCAGAGCCACTGCTGTTTGGCATAATTGTTGGAGGTCCCTGCAGAAAAAGCCCGGGGACTGAGCGGGCCAGGGAGGTTTTCATGGCACTGTGGCTCATTACAATGATAGATGTCTTGCTTGCAATGTGAAAAATGCAATCCTTGAGATATCTTAGCTCTAACTTTCTCCAGGGCAATAATAGACCTGTGGCTGCGAGCGGTTTATTTTCTAAAGAGCAGAGACTAAATACACAGGGAGTCTTTCAATTTGTTGTTTTCCAGATACTCCTGAAGCTTAATGAATAAATAAGTACAAAATTAAAGGCTCATTACCCACCCCAAAACGTCCCTGCCATTTGTTAAACCTTTCAGAGGAAGCCAGGAATATGGAGAAGTGCCCATTAGGAGGATAAACATATCACAGATCTGAATGTCAAATCAAATTGAGCAAAAATTAATTAACTGGGTGAGCATTAGAAGGGAGAGTCTGGTGTCTGCAGACACTGTTTACCTGTCTGCACTTTCTGAGCTGGCTCAGGCAGCACTGGGGGCTGTGCAGGAATCAATGTGTGCCAGCTGCAAACCTCACAGCTCACTTCCGTGGAAGAAACCTGTTCCTCATTTCAGAAACCACTTTTCTTCCATCTTGGAAGAAATTGTCTGTAAATGGGCTTCTCCCTGGTGCCAGATGCTCTGAGATCTGAGACTCCTCTCAAGATGGGGACTTATTAACCCAAAGGTGGCCCTGAAATTGCTGTCCAAATCATTTGAGGGTGTTTTGGACCAGGCCCCCAGTACCAGCTGGTGTGTGGCTACAGCTCAGCTTACAAATGATGCCCTGAAACTGAACTATCTGTAGCTGAGAGTTAATCCCCTCAAAATCAGTAATTCCTGCTCTCTGAAGCTGTTGTTTTGGTGATGGATGGCTGGCAAGCAAGACCCAACTTTCTGAAATCATCCTTTTTCTCCCCTCTCCAAAACAAGATTTTCTATTATTATACCAGCTGATAAAACAACTGTAATCAACTCTTTTCTACTCCATAAAATAGTTACTGCTAATTGCTAATTATTGGGAATCAGCTTCCTAGCATATCTGGAGGCATTATAGTGCCTGGGTGTTAACAATAATCACTGCTTTCCCAAGAGCCACCATTCACTTGCAGGGGTTACATGTGGCCCAGCCAAGAGTTTTTAACTGACACGAGCCAAAAAAACTGTTGGAGATGGAGTTTGGTGATTGGTCAGATATTAATACACAAACACATTTTTATTTGTGTTTGCATATGTGACAAATTAAAATTCAAGCCGCTGCAGCCAGCGCTGCTCGCTGGCCATTTGCATACAAACCCACTTGATTTGGGCAGACAATCACAGTAATTGCATGGGCAAAGGGTTGCTGCCTTGTGCTTGCCTCATGCAAAAAGAGTTTCTGGGCATTAGTAAGTGCCAGCAAGCAGAATAAAGACAAACTCTCTGGAAAGTTGTGCCTGTGAGATGCTTCCAAGCTTTCTTTGATAGAATGTCACTGCTTCTGGGGAGAGGAATTAATAAGGATCAAACAAAAGTGACCTAACTACAGAACAATATAATTTTTCTTACTAGGAAAACTCACTTTCTAATCTTTGTATAAAAACTACTGTCAGTGCAGAGGGGAAAATCAGCCACATGGACAATGGCATATCAGAATTGGTAGGGCAGTGAAGGGTGTGTTCCACAGAATAACAGAATACTTTGGCTCAGAAGGGACCTGTAAAGGCCATCCAGCTCCAGCCTCCCTGCAGTGAGCACCCTCAGCTGTCCCAGGTTGCTCAGAGCACCAGGGCCATGACAGGAGGCAGCACAGGCCGGTGTCACCTGGGCATGCAGGGGTGACACAGCAGGTGTGTAGGACCCCAAGCTCACAGATCCCACCCTTTCTGTCCCAGGCTGTACTCAGGAATAGTGGGAAATGGAAAAGATTGGGTAAAAACTGACCGGAACATTGACCCCAAATTAATTGGGCTGAGAGCAAACTGCACTGGGAGCTCAGACAAGGACTTTTGTTTGTGCTCCTTCACCTCCCTTTCATTGGTATTTCCCAAGGCAGCCAAACAACTGGAAATCCCAGAACTCATTTATAATATCAAGCCTACTTCTGCAATCCCCAGAAAGACTGGAATTATCAAACTTAGCTGGAATTACCAGGTGTTTATCCAGTCCAGGAGGAAGCCACATGTAAAGATTTGTTTCTAGGAGCAGGAGGGCAGACCGTGAGCCTGCTTTACCCATCTCTGGATCAGGACTGGTTTATGGGGTGTTACAGTGGCTGAATGCTTTTCCAAACCTAATGCAGAGGTGATACCTTTGTTTCTTATTGAGAACAGACTGTTGCCAATTGGTTTACCCCTGCTTCACTTCTATTAACAATGCTTAGGTGGATTATCAGTTCATTTCCTTTTTAGCCACTCCTATCTCCACACTTAACTACTCAACCTTTCCTTTTCTGGCCAAACTTTCCTTCCACTCTTCATATAAACCTCAATAAAAGAAAGCCCTTTCCTTTCCATATCTGTACTACATAGTATATATCGCTATTTCTTTTTATTTTTCATTATTTTGCAAATATCTTCAGTAAAACAGCACCTTAAACAAGTCTCAACAATAGCCTGAAGGTTCTCTGAGCATTGGCTTGGAGTTTTTTCTCCCTTTATTACATCTATAAAATAATATGTGGCACTAACCAAGGTGCAAGTAACCCACTTCCAAAATGTACTCTGCTTTATGGCCTAAAAGCCCCATTAATTCTGTTCCATAATTCCCCCAAAGGAGAAACAGAAAATGTTCATTACAAGCAGAACAAAAGAAAATCCATTCCTTTTCATTTGAGGGAATTAATACAAACTACAGATAAGTCTTAACTCTGGGAAGTGAGATGTGGAGGATCTCTTCATCAGTGGGGAAGGGCATTTAATCCCACTCAGTCATGAATTACATGGGAAAATAAA
Organism: Dicaeum eximium; assembly: GCA_013396995.1. Taxonomy (NCBI): domain Eukaryota; kingdom Metazoa; phylum Chordata; class Aves; order Passeriformes; family Dicaeidae; genus Dicaeum; species Dicaeum eximium. The sequence continues at coordinate 336,510 of VWZP01003314.1, read as the reverse complement.
CTTGTAACTCTTTTCTTCTGGTCTGCCATGAATAGCAATGGGTGCAAAGAAGCAACAGGACAGAATGAATCTCGCTTTACATGCAAAGGCTTTTTGCAATAATTGGGTTAATTTACCAAAGTAGAAATTTGGAAAAATAGAGTAGGAAAAGTAGAAAGTGGAAAAACAAAGCTCCAGGAGGAAGTTATTAATGTGATGCTTTTTGTTTCTTCTAGTTTGGCAAACATTTTTTGGTGTAGAAATAGATTTTTCAAAATGCTTATTTTTTCTCTTGGACTCCTAAAAATAAACCTGGCACAGCTTTTTCAAAGTTCAAAAAAGGCTTCAGCAATGGAGACAAGAAAAACACATCACAGTTTTTAACTTGAAGGGCTCTCAGCTGATCTGAAACCTTTGCAATTCAGTGTTTATTTTCTGGTTTTTCACCAAAAAAAAGATGGTTATATCATTAATGCTTTCTCTCCCTATCCCTCCCCAAAAAAATTACCTAAAATTTCAAACTGCATTCTACTTCAGTTTGGCCTAAAATAAATTTTATTTCAACAATTTTGTGTTTT
>VWZP01003314.1:253189-335926 GCA_013396995.1 Dicaeum eximium | reverse complement strand
TTTTTTTTTTTTTAATTGTGGACACTTTCTTGTCGTGCCTCTAGATCAGCTCATGCCAAATTCCACAGCTTATGAAGATCTTCCAAAACTGAACTCCACCTCCCTTGAAGGGCGAGCCCAGGATCACTGGGGGCCAGGGTCCAATTTCCAGAGACCAATTTCCATCCTGTTGTGAATCACCCACATCTTAAATTGGACTGAGCCCAAACTTCAGCTGGAAATTTAATGAAATCTGAAAACTCCCTACAGCTGTAAACACAAGTCAGCCATCGACCTGTGTTGTCTTCTTTATTTTCTATTTGTTCTGGCCTGAGAGATCCTGTGTAACTCGTGGAGTTGAGCCCAATAAGCAGAGACAGTCCCTGAGTCTGCTCCTGTGGGCTCTGCAGCCTCTGCCAGGGTGTAATTTCCTCTGACTGACAACTCAGAGAGGTGTCAGCAGGCAAAAGCTCCCCTTGGCATGGGATGGCCAGGAGATTTCTGTGGTGTGTGAAAACACCTCAAATAAGTGAGAAAATCTGCCCCAGGCTGATTGCTCTGCCCAGGTGATGGCTCAGGAGATCTCAGCTGGCAAATCCAACCTGCCCAGTGATCTCCTTGTCCTGCCCCTCATGCCAGCTGTCTCCAGCAAGTTCAAAGGGTGAGGCAGCCCAAATCAAAACAATCTCTCTGAAATCCTTTTCTTTAAAACTTTTAACAAGTTCAGCCTCACAAACTGCCAAAGGGTGATTAATCAAACTCTTGGTAGTGCTACATCTGAGCTTCTGAGCATTGTACAGATGTACAGGAATCACTGGCTAGACAGTATTTATAACTGATCCTGAGGCTCATAAATCACCATACAGTAAATCCTGAGTTAAGAGCACCGCAAAAGCGTCCAGGAGCTAAGCAACCAAATAATCATCATAATAATTAATAGTGATCTTGTATGAAATGCTCTTTTTCGCTAATAGATTTTAAAGCATTTGACAAAGTATGTGATTAGAGACCTGGTCAGCATAATTCCATCTAACCTGTTTTCCACTGGGAAATGGTGCCTCAGCAGACCTGAGATGTCTCATTATGTGTTGCCCCTTCTTTCAGTACTCGAAATGCCTTACAAAATTAGAATTATTTAAAAACACCTTTGTTTTTCATCTGAGCCATAAGCTGTGTTTGAAATGGAATTTCCAGAAATAGTGAGGGGGAGAGGAGAGGGGGCAGGGAGGAATTTATAGTTTACAACAAATCCTGCAAATAGCCGGGTGTAGTTCCAAACCAAAACAGTCCTTAAACATTTACCACAAAAGTATCAGGCAACCATTTCAGCATCTCTGAGTAAAACAGGGGCAGGTCAGGAGCAAAGATGTACTGAATTTAAGATGTGGGTGATCCACCACACAATGTCTTGCCTGTCCTTGACCTCCAAGGCACCTGAGACATCCGAGTTCACTCAGATCCCCTCACTGCCCCTTGGCATCTGAGGGCACTTGGTGGAGGGGATGTCCTTTGACAAATTCCTCCCAGTTATATTCTGCAAAAGCTTCAGAGATATTGGTGCCTGTTAATGAAATCAAAGACTCCCAAAAGCTCTTTGTGCCCTGGGGTTGTGCATTTATAAATTACAGAGGTTTTGCTGCACGTTCCATCTCTCCCTGCAGGAACCAGCCCTGTGCTAAACATTGCTGTGCAGGGCACAGATAGCTTTTATTTATTGCCTAAAAGACACTTGTTAATCAGTGAGAGAAACCAGTTGCAAAACACTTTGAGCCAACTGGATTAAAGTGATTATGGGATTATTAAATGGATTAAGTTCTATCGATAACTGGTTGTCAGCCAGAAGAGTTAAAGTCCTAATCAGTTAGAGAGAAAAAACATGCCAGTCACTTTCCATTTGTGGTTCACCTTGAACTTATCTGTAACTTCCACTTGTTTCAGTCATGTTTCTATGGCAACCAGAGTAATTGACATTAATTACCATATTTTGTCTGTGGTTATTTTGTGCTAAATTTAATTTTTTTAATTGCTTCGAATAATGTGAGACCAGAGCAACAGTTGTTCATTCTGCTTCTGGTAAGGTTTTGAGGGCATCAGGATGCATTCCCCTTCTCCCCAGCATAACACTCGTGGGGTCCTTGTGCATACAAAGGGGTCCCAGTGCCCAGGGTTGGTTTAACTGGAAGAGGATGAGGTTTCAGGGGGTTCAGGTCACAGCAGCAAAAGGGGGGGAGGCCAAGAGGCACAAGGGGTGTAAATTCCAACAGTAGCTCACACTGCATATAAGGAAGAAAAATTGCCTTTGTGAAGGCAGCCAAACATTGGAGGAAGAGAGGCTGAGTCTCAGTCCCAGGGAATGTTCGAGAACAAACAGGTCAAGTCCTGAATTCCTGCCCTGGCCTTACAGATGAGCTTGCTTTGAGTAAGTGGTTGAGCTGGACAATTCTGTGCTCCCTTCCCACCTTAACCTTCCTATGACCCCGTTTTCCTGCGATGCTGCCATTATTTCTTTCTTTCGTTATTTTTGGGTAATCATAAAAATGATGAATACACAGCATCTCATAGGGCGTAGCAAGATTTATACTCTGCCTGAGGAGCTTCTCTCTTGTTTTTCCTTATTCACTCCAGGCATTTCAGTGCTATCTCTATCAAAATTCATGGCTCCATTGTGTACATCCTCACATCTGAGATTTTGACTCCAAATCCCTAAAGGTGTTTAACACACTAACCCCCACTGAAAACAGTGCTCAGCCATGTTAGGATATGTCACCCTAGAGGGAGCACACAACTGTAAAAGACATTTTTTTTTTTTCTGAAATAGTTAATACAGGCCATAAAACAAGGTTATTGGATGACATAGCTGCTGTCAAGCTGTGGGGGGGCGGGGAAATAATGAATGAACTCTCACTGCAAACATTGAATTTTTGCATAAGTGTGAAAACGTCAAAGCTCCTCAAGCAGCAATGAATGGGGCTGTGTTAAACTCACTAGGAAAAAAGATACTGAAAATCTTGCCAGGGCATTACAATCCTACAAGTTGCAGGTTCAAAACATAGTTAAAAATCCTTGTTTTGAAATAACAAATAGTACTTTGAATTGGAATTATTCTAAGGTTGGAAAGAGACTTTCTACTGCGTTCTAAGTGCATCAGGCGAAAGGAATTGTCTTGGGCAGGAATAGGATGTGGCAGAAATATGCAGAGACATGTAACAGTTCACCGAAAGCATCAAAAGGCCATAATGTTTGCAAAAAGAATAAACCCCATATTAATTAATTTGGAAAACATGTGAAAGTATTGCCCATTTACTTCTGATAACCCATCTAAGATGTGTTGAGGTTCATGCAAAAGGTTTTGAGGAAAGGCTGAGAGAACTGGGATTGTTCAGCCTAGAGAAGAGAAGCTTTGGGATGACCTAATTGTGGCCTTCCAGTGCCTGAAGAGAGCTGAGAAGAAAGATGGAGAGAGATAATTTTAGCTCAGAAAACCAGATTTATGCAACTGGAGCCCCCATGGAGATCATAGGTGACCTTACCAGAAACACTGGGCAAGAAGAGTCCTTGCATGGAGGACAAATATTCCAGCCTTTCCTTTGCATAGTGCTTCTGATAAAATATCCCTGCAATTCTAAATTGGTACAGATTATAAATCCTGAGTTTTAGGAAGGAAGGCAGGTAGGGAAGGCAGGGTGGAAACTGCTCAGGGCTCAGATGAGCTTCATAAGGGACAGCAAGCGGGTCCAATGTGTTAAAAAAACCAAGATGTAAGCTATGATATTTTGTGTGTTCTTGGCAAGTTTTCAGGGTACTCAGATGAGCTGTTTGGTACTCATTTAGAATATTTTTAAGAAGAAACAATTTTCCATGGCTGAGCTTGTGCAGCCATTCACAAGAGAACTGCAAGCCCAGGAGGAGAGATACTGAAAGATGAGGTGGTTTTGCATCTCAGGCCTTCCACTGCCATGCTTCCAGAGAGAGTATTAGATTTGTTTGTAAGTCTTCACCAGCATTTTCAGAGAGTTAGATGTGTGGTTGCCTGGATAGCTATAGGGATCTGTGGGTCTTCTTGAAGTGGTGCCCCTGAATTGCAAAACACCATGGGAGGAAGGCAGAGGAAAGCAGAGGTCTAACTGAGCCTATTTTCAGACAGTGACCTGGAGTTGTTTCCTGACCATCAGCCTTGCTTGCAGCCTCCTCTTTGCTGTTTTATTCCCCTGTTGGACAGAGCCTTGCTGATCGTCTCTGTGAAGGAGGCAACAAACCCCTGAGTGCCCCCCAGCAGGGTGGGTTCAGAGGGCCCATCTCTGCGTGTGAGAGCAGGCAGAGATGAGGGAGCAGAGCCGGCTCATGGCCTCCAGGAGAGGAGAGCATGACATGGGATAATGTACTGCACAGAACCTCTGAACATTCCCCTTAACGAACAAATATGGCTATTAAAAAAGTACATTTCATAATAACAGTTCAGCTCTGCAGTCAGGTTCTGCAGGGGCTGAGTGATGCTTTATTAGCTCAGACATTGCTGCGTAGAGAGAGCACTTGCAGTCTTTGCCCTTACACTTAATAACTCACTAAGCATGAATGGGTTCAGTAATTCATTCCTTGTCTTGTGTGACTCCTCAGAAACCTCATTGGCTTGGAATTTATGGCTTGTTCTTGCAAGACTGTGAGCACCTCCTGCAGGTCTGTGACAGCCCCCTGCTTCTGCCAGCTTGAGCCCAGAGCTGAGGGGAGCTGAGCACCACCAGGACCAGCACCTCCTCCTCAGCTGTGCTGGGACAGGATGAACAATTTGCATCAGGCTTTTGTAAGGATTTGAGTTTGGCTGCTCCCTGATCTTGCACTTTGGTCCTCTGTGACTTGTAGACAATCATCTTTTTGTGTCACTTATCATACAATGAAGTGTTTTGTGAGGCTCGAGAACAAGTACGTGATGACCTTACACAGGCAAGAAAGGCAATCTCAGTCAGCTAAAGGAATTAGAGGATGCACTTCAGAGGTAATTATTGAAATTTGCTCCCTGAAGAATTCTTTGATGGACTCCTGGACTCACAGAAAGTAGAACTGCCTGAGCTGGGGTGTAGCCGTGCTTCCTCTGTATTTTGAAGCTGTGTTGTCCAGCAAAGTGGGCCAGGTTGACCATTTCTGATGGCTGTAAGGCAGAATCAGGAAGGGAGGGAAACAAAAACTACAAAACCTCTCTATGGCCTAATGAATGTGTAGTGTAATACAACCTAACAGCACAACTGAGGGCATGACAGGAGCAATAAATAGGTCCATAAACCAGAGTGTATCTGAAGTTCTCCCCTCTGTGGTGGGACAATAATGCTGTAAAGAGGAGAATCAACTACTCAGCACTGTTAGCTAAAGCACAGCCTTTTAATGGCAAAACCCTTGATTACTGGCAAATATTGCCCTTGAAAAGCTGCCTGAGACAAGCAAGAGACACGGCAGTGAGCAGGGTTCTGCCCACAGCTGCTGGTGCATCCTGTGCTCAGAGTTGTCACAGCACTGGGAGACCCCAGCCCTGACTAAGAACAGATGTGGGCAAATGAGCAGCCTTGAAGGGAAACTCCCGATCCTCCAGTATAAACATAAGGCAATTAACATTTCCTGTGGGTTTTTTGTGCTGTCCTCTTTACTGTTTTTAAAGATGGGAACACCGAGTTGAGTGACAGATTCTTCCTTCCTTCTCCGGATCCTACTGCTTTTTCCTTGCAGAAATCTCCAATATTGGCATTTTCAAAGAGACTGAGGAAGTGAGAGTCCCAAAAGGGACATAACCATCCAGTGCCCTTGGGAAAGCCCAGACTAGACTATCTATGAACATGAAAGCAGAGCCTCCCAAACCTGTGAGGCAGAGACAGGCTGGGTGGAGACAAACAGAGATGGAGTGATGTGATTTATCCAAGGTCATTCACAATGTCAGATGCAGAGCTGGGAAACAGCACTTGTATCACCAACATCCCTGTTAGGATTTCAAACACTGAGTGATCCTTCCTCTCCCTCAAAACACAGAGACTCTGTTTCTTCACTCACCCAAGCTTGGTGTAAATCAGGAGCAAAAACCTCACAAGTCCCCAGTGTTATTTTGTGAGCGAGTGGGGAGTTGGGCTGTGCTTAATGCTCAGATTCTCCAGGGATTTCAGCAGGAGACAGATGCCTAAATACCTTTGTGAATTAAGTCTTGAGTGTCTTCATTCATTAATGAAGAAAAAGCGGGGAAAAGCACAGCTGTAATTAGAGCAAAAGGAATGCCAGGGAGTAGCTGCATGAATAGTTTCTGATATTAAAAGGGATTGGCTCCAAGCTCACTGGTGCTCATTGGCATGAAAGAGATCTCTGCTCACTGGAGCATGCAGCAGTGCTCTGCAAATATGAGAACCAACATTTTCAGTCCTGCAGCCACTTGCAGGGTGAACATTTCAAACTGGAAAGCGTGAAAGGAAAGCCAAGTGTCCACCCCCTGGGAGAGCAGGTGCAGTGGCAGTGTCCACTTCAAGGGTCACTCTCCCATGGCAGGGAACACGTGTGACAGACCCCAGATTTTTAAATTCTAAATGTTCAGGACTCACATGCGATGCTTAGGACTCCCATTCTGCCCACACACAAGGGAAGAGTCTGCACAAAGCTGAGCAGATAGGAAAGAGATGGAATTTATGTGAGCAGTTTATGGGTGGGAGGAAAGGACAGTTGTTGAAAATTGTTGATGATGAGAGTGCAAAGCAAAGCCTGCAGCTCCCCACATCTGTGGCTGGAGCCAAAGAACTTTCAAGCCAAAGAACTCCAAGAGACCAAGCCTTGTCCAAAGATGTTGTTCCCACACTCTTCCTTGGCCATGGCTCTTGTAACAGGCAACTCTTGGACATCCTGGGAATGATCTCCAACGTGATGCTGGTGTGCAGCAGACCCCCTCACCACCTGAAAGGTGTTGGGGAATCACATCCTACCAGGTCACATCTAACCAGTTTTGCCTGTTTGGGAAACCACAATGAAATACACTTGGGTCAAACCACCTCTGTGCTGTGGGCACAGTGCTGCTCAGTGCCTTCTGTTTGCTCTCAGAGCCAGCTTGGTGCACACACACCAGTATTGATAAACTGAAGTGCTCTGGCAATTTTGGGGAGATGAGGAGAAAGAAATTAGGCACCCAAGGGGCTTCATCGGGCAAAAGCTTTGCTAAGTGTAAAGGATCTGGGAGCAGGATGATTTGACCTGGACTCAGAAGCCACCAGTTGAGTTTTATTTGTCTGTATTTAATTGTGAGATGGGCTGAGACTGAATGTTAAGATTATTTTGAGTAATGTCTCTGATGCCTTGACCCTGGCAATGGAGATAAATTATTTGTAAAATTACTGTGATCTTAGTTGGATAATCTGATTGTCATTTAGCCAATACAACAAACATCTCAAACACATGGCATAGCTTTATATACAAATCAGATGGCTTCAGTAAAAGCTTGTTCAGGAGGGGTTTTTTCATCTGTCTCAGGAGTGCACCAGCCCTGCTGGAGCTGGTGTGGGTGCAAAAGGGTCACCCCTGTCAGCAGAACCATGGTTTTGGTGTTTGTTGGGCACAGCTGTGACGAGGAACAGCTGTCTTTTGGACCTCTGACACAGTGGAATAGCAAATTGAACCTTTAAAATCCCAGTCCTTGTTTGCACGTGAAATAGCAATAGCAGTGCACAATGGTAAAAGATGTGCAGGAACAAATTCTCTAAATTTAGTGTAATTACTTAATTTGATCTTTGAAACTAATAATAAGCAATGCTAATTTAGCTTCCTGTTATCTTCTGAATGGAAACTGTGAATTTCTGAGGGAATCGGAATTTGCCTGGTGAGATCTAAATTTAGCTCAAGTAACAAGTGGCAGCCCTTATCTAATCCCACTTTAATCTCACACCTAATCCTTGCATTTGTGCAGAAATGAACACCTTCTGCTGAATTCCCTTCTGCCAACGTGCGTGGGATTGTTTGGGCACTCGAGGCTCTCAGGTACAAGCTTAATTTGTNTGCTAAGTGTAAAGGATCTGGGAGCAGGATGATTTGACCTGGACTCAGAAGCCACCAGTTGAGTTTTATTTGTCTGTATTTAATTGTGAGATGGGCTGAGACTGAATGTTAAGATTATTTTGAGTAATGTCTCTGATGCCTTGACCCTGGCAATGGAGATAAATTATTTGTAAAATTACTGTGATCTTAGTTGGATAATCTGATTGTCATTTAGCCAATACAACAAACATCTCAAACACATGGCATAGCTTTATATACAAATCAGATGGCTTCAGTAAAAGCTTGTTCAGGAGGGGTTTTTTCATCTGTCTCAGGAGAGCACCAGCCCTGCTGGAGCTGGTGTGGGTGCAAAAGGGTCACCCCTGTCAGCAGAACCATGGTTTTGGTGTTTGTTGGGCACAGCTGTGACGAGGAACAGCTGTCTTTTGGACCTCTGACACAGTGGAATAGCAATAGCAGTGCACAATGGTAAAAGATGTGCAGGAACAAATTCTCTAAATTTAGTGTAATTACTTAATTTGATCTTTGAAACTAATAATAAGCAATGCTAATTTAGCTTCCTGTTATCTTCTGAATGGAAACTGTGAATTTCTGAGGGAATCGGAATTTGCCTGGTGAGATCTAAATTTAGCTCAAGTAACAAGTGGCAGCCCTTATCTAATCCCACTTTAATCTCACACCTAATCCTTGCATTTGTGCAGAAATGAACACCTTTTGCTGAATTCCCTTCTGCCAACGTGCGTGGGATTGTTTGGGCACTCGAGGCTCTCAGGTACAAGCTTAATTTGTGGATGAAGTAGATAATTTTATAAATATTCTGGGCAAGAGCATCTGTTTTATAAACTTACCACCAGGAAAACTTTTACAGCTTTTTAACCCGTGGTTTGAGAGATCCAAGCAGTGCCCTTACAAATCTCAATCTGTTAGCTGGAAATTGTGGGGTTTTTGCCACGGTAGACAAGGACAAATGAGCTCATAGACACAGCAGGGATCCTGGGCAGGGTACACAGGGCAGAGCAGCTGGGCACTTCAGCTGGTTTCATGGACGGGACAGATCNTCCAGGCTGAGCACCCCCAGCTCCCTCAGTGGTTCCTCACAGGGTTTGTGTTCCCAGCCCCTCCCCAGCCTCGTTGCCTCCTCTGGACGCCTCCAGCCCCTCCCTGTCCTTCCCAAACTGAGGGGCCAGAACTGGACACAGCACTCAAGGTGCCCTCAACAGTGCCGAGTACAGGGGAAGAATGACCCCCTGCTCCTGCTGGCCACACTGTTCCTGATACAGGCCAGGAGCCTTTGGCCTCCTTGGCCACTGGGGCACACTGCTGGCTCATGCTCAGTACCCCCAGCACCCCCAGGTCCCTTTGTGCCTGGCACTGTCCAGCCACACCATCCCCAGCCTGTAACGCTGCAGGGGGTTACTGTGGCCAAAATGCAGGACTGGGCACTTGGACTTATTAAACTTCATCGTGTTGGATGGTTCCTGCTGCCTCCACCGAGCCCGTGTCCCTCGGCAGGGAGCAGCAGCAGCTTGTCCCACTGCCATGGCCCTGGCCAGGGTTGGGGTCAGCAGGGCCGTGGGTGCCCTGCCATCCCTGCAGGCACTGCGAGCTGCCACAGCCTGAGCTGCAGACAGCAAAGGCTCCACTTTGTCTTTTAGATTTAACCCCTGTCCACTGCAGAGTAAGTGGCTGGTGAGGGTGACAGACGAGCAGGGATGCTTCAGACTTCCCCAAGCATTTGCACAGAAACATGAAGCAACCAGCCCTGCTTATAGACAAAAAGGTTAACTCCCCCATCCCCCAAAAATGTTAAAAAATGTAATAGAGTATAAATACATACCTTGGAGTAGAGTGGGCTTTTCCCCCTCTTGCCTACGCAGTGGATTATAGTTAATTAAACCTCTGCTCACATAAACAGAACAAGAAAGGATGTAAAAGTAATGAGCTGACAACACAGTCTGTATTATGTTGGGCTACTAAGAGAATTTAATTTGGAGAAGAATTATGCACAGGCTGAAAGACAGTCCATTAAATTGAGCCAACTGTCTGGAAAGAGATAGAACAAAAAATAGAAGTGTTCTGCCTCTCGTGAAACAAATGCCAGGCTGCATCTTCCTCTTACTTTGAGAGTGGCAGGGCTGCACAGGCAGGGACAAGTAGCCAGGTGACCACGAGTCTCTCCATGGGGTCAAAGACACCTTCTAGACAAACATTGGTAATACTGGTAAAGCCCATTTTGCTTAAGCCTCTGGGGGATGATGTTGATGAGAGCTGAGAAATTAAAGGATTTGTTACCTTCAACTTTGACAAAAATAATTTTGAGTAGAATGAAACTTTTCTTTTAATTGTCTAAGCAATTTTAAGAAAAAAAAATCTACAACTACTGTTCACTTTGGATTTAATAAAGCTTTATATATAACCTCTTCTCCATCCATTTCTAAGGGGAAGAATTATATTTATAAGTTAAAATGTTTATAAGAGGGGCCACCTCAGTTTAGCTCCTATGTACAATGCTCATTTGTTGACTGTTTATCTTTGTGATTAAAATAAACATTAGTTAGTGTCAGAAGCAAAAAATAAAAGCACACTACAAACAGGGTTATTTTCTCTTCAGTAGCCTTGAAGACATTCACCTTAAAGAGCTTTTTATCATTTATTCCAGCATTGAGTCTGAACAGGTTCATTGATTGCAGGGCAGGCACTCTAGGTGCACTGAAGTAAGTGAAAAAATTGAGTTATTTTCATTTGTCCCTATTGCTTTGTTCAGCACTTTTGCCTCTCCTGTGTTTGTGGAAAACTTCAGGAGGTGCAGGCAGCAGCTTTGTATCAGCACTTAGAAAGGAAGGAAGAGTCTGAAAAGAAAACGTGAGGGAACATTTCAATTTGCCTTGTTTTTGCCAGCTGGCCAGGTGCCGAAGGAAAGCATCAGGGGAGAGCACAGCACTGGGCTGGTGAATGGAGGAGCTCTATCTGCTCCCTTGCACATCCTTCAGCCTTTGTGTGCTGCCAGTTTGGGGGGGCAGCAGGGATTACCTCTGCAGGAGCATTATCTCCTTGTTTCCAAAGGGATGAAATCCAGCAGAGTCCATTTGGTTTGTATATTGACAATAATCCTTTCACGTCCAAGAACCACAAAGGCCCTTAAAATAAATACCAAAGCTGAGCAAAATAAAACTGTGGACATTTTGACTGAGATTCTTGGAGAAGTTGGGCTCTCACTCAGTAAAACATTTATAACACAGGCAGAAAGGGCTGCTGGAAGTGCTGTCCCACCAGCTCAGATGCTGTTTGCCCCTACAGCTGCATCTGGAGGTTTGGGGACACAGCTGTCACTGCACCCAGCTCTGCCAGCAGCACTGGCTCCATCCACATGTCCCAGATTCTCAAATAGATAAACCTGAGTGGTGTCTGGGCGTTTGGGGCTGGCCCTTGTAGCACAGCAGGTGCCTGGATTTTGGAGGGGTGTGCCCTTCACCGTGTGAGCTCTGAGGAGGGATGTGGGGCTGCACCAAAGGAGGGGGTGTTGCTGGGTGTGGCTGTGTGAGGGACCAAGGCACACATGGCAGATCTCCAAGGGTTTTTCTCTCATTCTGGGCACTCTGCCCCTCAGCCCCAGCTGCACTGAGTGCCAGCAGCCCTGGAGAGGGAGAGAAGCTGGAGCAGTGGGTGGCAGAAAGGTTGGGTGCTGCCCCAGTGAGCTGCACTCCTCTGCCCACCACATCCAGAGCCAAGGGAGCAAAGCTGAGAGATGTGAATGACTTTCTTGTGGGATTGATCTCTATTTCAGGCTCCAGAGTTTGCAAATAAGCTATTTCCAGTGAGATGTGAGATGTATGAAAGGAATTTGTTAAGCCACATCCATGAGCATGTTCACACACTTGCAGACTTTCTGGAAACAGGTGGGATTGGTCAGCTCTTTGACATGACCTGGCAAAATCTACTCTAATCTATGTCAAGGTGCTGTAGGAAGAAGCTGAATTAGCTCCCTAGCCCTGGAAGCACTCCCTCAAAGCCAGATGACTGCTGCCTATTTCTTTAGACACTCCTTAACCACCTTTCCCACCCATCTCAGAAGTGCATTGCCATTTGTCCTTTCCTGTGTTTTGTCTCCATTCAGGGTGTATGACTAGGACTGAGCTCCTTCCAACATCCCTTTTGTACAGTCCTGCCTTAAAATAAACTCAGGGTTTCTTTACAGCTGGGTGTGCTGAACTACAAAGTGATGGTGTTTGAGTGTACCTGCAGCCCTTGAGCTGCTGGGGCCCGCAGTGTTACACATCTCTGCCTAAAGGAGACTGAAAACAAAAAAAAAATATATTTTCTGTGGTTATTTTAACAAAATCCATGCTCAGAGAGATCCTGCAAAAATGTCCCATGCTGCTGGTGCTAACTGGAAACCAGTTGGAAATTCTTGCCAATAAACACTGATCTGCAGTGGACTTGGAGCTTGATCTGAATCCTTCTGGGAGTTCTGTTCCCCCTCTGTGTTTCTGGGCTCCCACGATTGCTCCCCAGGTGCTGTCCCCCTCTCCTTGGACATCCCATTAGATCCTGAGCTTGCCTGGCCCTGTCTTGTTGTTATTAGTGGGGGATTAGAAGTTTAAGGCCTCAGAGCTTAATGGCCTCAACGGGTGGAGAGCGTGGCACTGGCTGTGAAAATGACAAAAATCGATAGCTAATCCAGTGCAGTCAGTCAACCTTTTCAAAGCCTCATCCCTATTGATTTCCAGGAGCTGCTCTTCCTGTCCCTTGACGTAATCAGGCTGTTTGCTCAGCAGACAGACTCGCTCTCTTCCACTCTCCCTCTCACTTTTTTAAGGGTTTTTACACTTAGAAATGGATTACTTAGATCCCCCAGCTTTTCATCTCTGTAGCTGTTGTCAGAGGAATGATTAAAGGGGAGGCAGACTGGGCAACCATCTCCTACAAATCAAGGGAGAGCTGACCCACAGTGTGATGGATGTTTTGGGGAAGGAGCAGGCAGACTTTGACATGGGAGAAATGGAGAACATCTGGTCAGGTTAGATAGTTACAATTCAGGTGGTGAAGGCAGGGAAAAAAGATCACTCCAATCTCCTTTCCCCATCACTTTGAAGATGCATCAGAGTCACCACACTGACAGAAAAGTCCCTGTGGCTCTATATGAAATTAGGGACTGAGTTGCAATGCCTTGGAGCAACATTTCCTCTTGCAGAAGGGATAACAGGGTTTTTCCTTCACCCACACTGCTCTGGCTGTTTGAAACACAAATTTTAGAGGCATCTAGTCACCTTTTAAAAAACCATCAATATAAGGACAGCTGCTGCTAGAAGCCAGTGTGGTGGTGCTGAGCTGGGTCACCCCTGGGATAAATGCTGGAGTCTCTTCTGGATGTGTGACTTTCCCAGTGCTGTGCATCCACACCTCAACATTGCCCTTACCCAAAACACACGGCCACCAAGAAAGCAGCCAAGCAGGCAGGAAACTTTGGCCACAGGCTCAGAGAGGCTCAGCAAGGCATAGTCCAATTCTAATCTTTCCAGACTGACTCATGGCCATCCACTGCTCTTAAGCAAGGCTCACATCATAGCAAACTGGAGTGTGTTTGAGATAAAATAAAAAAAAAACAGGTGTGCTTAGTGATGCTTTAAACCAACTCCAAGAGCTGAATTGACCTGAAAGGTAATAGGAGAATAAACATATTTTGTATTGGCAAATTAAAAAAAAAAAAGAACAACTATGATGGCTATGCAGATGTTGAGGCATGTGGGCATCTGCAGAGGGTATATTTGCAGTGTGAGGGTGCTCCAAAAACACTGAAAAATGCTGCAAAATATATGGGAGAGCTTTTCCCTGCCCACTGCCCTGGCAGAGAGGGGACAGAGCAGTCACACAGGGCTGCAGCAGCCAGCGGTGGCCACACCTCAGAGCAAGACCCCAGGTGGGAATCCATCCCTTGCCTCAAACTTGCAAAGTAAGCACAGAAAGGAGAACAGGAAGGGAAAGCTGATTACCTGGGACTTCCCAGCACCTTCCCCAGCCCTGGAGTCAGAGCAGAGCAGTGCTGATGTCTGAGCTGGGTGGGTGCTGTCCTTCCAAAACCTTGTTCACTGCTCCAAGCTGACCTGGCACTGTTAGCATAGGGAGATAAGGAAACATAATTTGCTGTAATGTTTTTCTCCCCAGGCTGTTTTGTCGTGCCTCAAACACAGCAGATTAATTTTGCCTGTCAAATCCAGTTACATTTTATTCCATCTCCTGTAGCTGGGATCAGAGGGCAGACATTTATCAGGCGAGCAATTGAATTACCAAATTGCATTCCTAAACGCAACTGAACAAAAAAGCCCCTTTGTGCCTCTTTTCTTGAGGGGGAAACCCAAACACCCAGTATTCTTCCTTGGGAGTTGTACTGAAACATCTGCTGTCATTAGACCCACCAGAATGACTCCAGCAGAGCAGCAGCTATGGGAGAGCAAGATCTGCTCAGCAGAGCCCATTTCTGAACAACACTCCCAATGCTGTTTCCTCTGATAGAAATTCTGCCATCCACCAAACAAATCCTTTCCTGAGCTACAGCTTTCAGCAGCAAAAGCACCTCTGAGCCTGTTGGTTCTTTTTCCCCCAGGCTAGCACCCTGTCCAGCAAACAGGCTGTGGGGTTTGTGCAGATTTATTTCCAATTTACCCCCGTGCTGCACCACAGCCAGGCTCAGGCTGCTGATCCCTGGGGATGTCACTCCTGACACGTTTCAGGCTGGTGGCTGCACGATCCCTGTGTGGGGCCTTCCCCACTGGTGCTCTCAAGGTTGCTCTGTTCCCTTTGCCAGTGTGAGACAGAATTGTATTTTCTGGTGGCAAAGAGGCAATTCTTTCAATACAAAGGATGCTGTGTTTGCCAAGAAGAACAGGAGGATGGCTGCAAGGCACAATGAGCTGTAGCTGACTGGATTCTGTTCCTGAAGGCTGGTGCTGGCCATGGTCTCACTTGTCCATGGAGGAGCACTGCCTGAGGAACCCAAGAGTTTCAACTCTCCATCTGCCAGCCTGCCCCATCTGACAGCTCCCTGCCCACTTTCTGTCATCTGCAAGGGTTGGTATCCCACTCTGACCCTCAGCTTAGCTTTGCTAGACCCTGCTTTACCAGCAAGGAGGGCGAGGCAGAATTCCCCCTCTTTGTTCCTGTAGGTGTCTACTCCCTGGTTTGACTTTGTTTTTCAGCAGCCCTTTTGATCTCACTCCCACACAAATACCTCATCTGAGAGGGAAGAGACACGTGTGAACAATACCCATGGGAAATAAAATTGTTTCCTTTAGCTGTGAGGCAAAGGCAGAGGTGCCTTTTCCTTGGGACACGTCTGCTCTGACAGGAGCACTGCTCCTCCTCCCAGCTCACCCAGCCCAGCACAGGGCCTGTGTTTGAAAGGCTCAGCCCCTCTGGTACCCCCTGTGCCACCAGAGCCTGCTTTGGAGCACTCCTGAGCTCTCCAAGGGCCAGGCACAGAGAGCAGGTCATCAGCAAAGGCAGCAGAGATTGATAAGTGAGGCAGGCAATGTGATCTCTGCAGTGTTCCTAAAGGTGCCATTTTTCAGCTGAGATGCCAAAGCAAAGTCTTCACTACTTGTAATAAATAAAAATCCTATTTTTAATATTCTGCAAGGGGAAAGTTCTTATCCCAAGGGCAATGACTACATTTTCCTGTGAGTGGAGGTGTTAACCTTGTTGTACTGACTACATTTTAACCTAAGTTATTGTTAAAAAGAATGAATTTTCTGTGTGATGATGACCTTTTCCAGGAAAGCTCAAGGCTTTGTAGATGCTGCACAACACTTAAACTCTATAGTAAGGAACAACAGTGTTGACTAGACCACACTAAAAATAACTTCACAGCTTAATAGGACAAAATACTCCTGCTGAAATGCTGAAAATTAGATTCCCAAATCTATATTTAGGCACTACATAGAATGCACCTGATTAATGAATGATGCATTTCAGACCCCGCATTAGCCACTCAATTTTGCAAATTCAGTGTTAATTTTCCAGTGGCCATAACTAACAGTGATGGGATTAGCCTGCTGCTACATAAACAGTAAACAGGTAATTACTTTCTCATGCATTCATTAAACATTTAACCAGCATTTATACATGTAAGTGACATATAACAAGGTAGCTTTAACAAGTTCATTTGGGATTCAGATTGTAAAGATGTTAATTGACATTTAATAGGTTTGTAATTGATCTCTGTCATCTTACATTGTGGGAAAATGCTAAAACATAATTCAGCACAATGGAAAATAGTAAAATGTAATGCAATATTCAACATATCACCAAGATACACTATTATTGCAGCTACATAAAGCTAAACTAAGCTACACAAGAAGTAATTTACTAGTTTAAAACCGTATTAATCTTCAATATTTTGCTTCACACCACCCACAGAATTTTAGGAGGCAGCAGTTTCACATGGCAATTAAGAAAATGTGCTTATATGTAGTAATGGGGGGCTACATAGTTATATCCTGTGCATACATACCCAGCCCATTGCTGCTTTTAATAATTAGGTATGGATCAGAATATTTACAGAGGCCCAGACACTGACTTTTGTGAGTGGTGATGGGCCCAAAACAGTTCTGTTTATTATTATAATTGCCTGGTGCTTATACATTTATAGCTTTTTCCAGTGACCCAGAATTACACCAGCATATAAACCAAAACCCTGCATCTTGCTTGTGTGGCTGTTTCTGAACAAATATATATGGGTTTTGTCCAGGTAAAACATTTCTGGTACCTTGGAGCAGGACACTGAGATTTATCATGGGGTCAGCTTTTATAGCAAGGATCCATCATTTGTTGTTTTATGAGAATCGAGCACAATTCAGGACATGAGGGGCACAGAGACCCAGGGGAGATGGAGAGCCTGTTCCAGCCTACTGTAAAAATAGGGAAGAAGGAGAATTAAGAGGACTTGGCTGCATTAATTATTCCAAAGAGGGTGCTGGCACTGCCCAGGCTCCCCAGGGAATGGGCACGGCCCCGAGGCTGCCAGAGCTCCAGGAGCGTTTGGACAGCGCTGCCAGGGATGGACAGGGTGGGGTTGTTGGGGTGTCTGTGCAGGGCCAGGGGCTGGGCTGGCTGATCCCTGTGCCCTCCCAGGATTTGTTTCTGTGACCCTATGACGTGGTGAGCTAAGCAGGCAGGAAGGTGATTCCTAATCCAGGTGCAATTTCCATTTGCAGTTTTCCCCCTTGGAGCCAAGGCCTGGATGTGAGAAGGAGTTACCTGCAGGAGGGCAAGGAACTGCCTTGTGCAGAGCACTGGCTCTGCAGGAAGGGCTTGAAACAGCTTGGCTGCCTTGGCATCCTCTGGAGCTTTCTCATCCGTGGAGACAGGGATTTATCCAGAGGGTGTGAACTGGGTGGCTGCTCTGGGGCTGTAACTCCTGTCAGCCTCACTGGTCATTCCACCTCATATCTTCAGGTGCACCCAGCTGTCAGGGGCATCTCTGTCCACATAAAACCATCTTCAGAGGCTTCTTGGAACTTCACTCCCTGTATCGAGCTGCAGTCTGATCGTGAACTTTTCTTCCCAGTATCAGTATTCGGTTTCTGATGACTTTTATGTGGATTTTCCCTCACTTGCTCTGGGTCCTGAAAAATGAGTAGCCAGTGCTGATCATGTAGAGTTCTAATCTGAAAAGCCATAGGACAACAGTGCCACTCAGAACTCAGAGCATTCTCTCTCAGGGATTTACAGGGGATACTGTCAAGCTGACTCTGTACTCACTGAACTGGATTCCTTTAGCACGTGTTCGGAAATTCCCATTATCTGCCAAAGGAAATACTAGCAGAAAATATTGTTAAAGGTCAGTAGAAGGCAGGGAGACTGATTTGTCTGAGTCCTTGGTTCCCATCTGCTCTATGTGGGTGCTTTGCTAATTAGTTGGTAGAGAAGGCACCTCTTGTGATCTGAGCTCGGGCTTGGTACAAACACATTTGAGATTTCAGCATTTCCACATGCCTAAGCCTGGTTTTGGAGCCTCTGGAGCAAACGAATTCAGTCTGTCACACACATGCAACCTACCTGAGCAAGTAATTCTGCAAAACAAACACAGAAGTGCTTACCCACCGGTGGCCATTTGTTTACTTTCAAGAGCTGCTGAACATGTGAAAATATTGACAAGGCTGGCAAGTCCCAGGAGTGGCTTGGGAATGCTGGAAGACTTGAAACTTAATTATCATTTGCGCTTGTTTGTTCTGGAGTTGTTTAATTTTTATGAGTTATGAAACTCATGTGTTTAGATCTAGGCAAAGAGAAGAGTTTTTATACAAACAAATTATTGTTATTAACAGTTCCCATAATAGCACTGTAAATGAACAGCTACCCAGGGCAGTACAAATTCACAGACATCCAGCCAGGATACCTCCCAGCAATGTTCTTTGTGGAAACTTCTGAAGATCAGCAAATACAGAGTATTTTCAGCTCCAGAATGGTCCCACATCTTGTCTTGGATTGGAGGCAGAGCAAACTGCAACTCTAGAAAAAGGCAGGGGAAGGCACCAATCCCCTCATCATCCTTCTCCTGTTCTAGTTCACACCCCTTCCAATGCCAGAATTGGAATACAGCTGGTCTCTGTTCATCTCAGGCCTATATTGATTATTCAAGATGGAAAAGAGGAATAAAATCCAAAACTAGTATTGTGGATATAATGGAGCCAAACTGGAGCATCCCTGTGTTCCAGGGATGAACAAGAACCAGGCAAAGTCCTTGAGGAAGAGATGGTGTCACTGATAGTCTGTGTAAGGTGTCAGCTGAGCCTGTGCAGGGGTCTCCCTCCTTTGTTTAAGTTTTCCAGGTAGGGACTGAAGAACTAAACACTGCATTCCCTGAGGAAGACCAGGCCCAGCTACACCAGCACTGGTCATGAGAAGCCCTGCATGTTGGTGTGTGTTTGTAGGAAACAATGAAGTGATCCCTTAAGCTACAAATTTACAAAAATGGGAGCCCGATCCTTCAGCCAACCTGCAGTGAAGTTCTTCCTGCAGAGATCTGGGTATAGAGTTCTGCATGGCTGGTGGCCTGTGTTTTATACATATTTATACCCACATACAGAAACACCTATACTAACGTGCACACAGTCAGAGTGGAGCAGTGTCCTGGCAGTGATGTGCTTTTGGGGTGCAAATAATGTCAGCATCATTCCTCCCACTGACCAGACTGCGTTGGGCAGTGCAGTGCACACTACACTGACCATCTTCTGACTGCCCTGGGGCACAGAATGGCTTTGCAGACCAGAGGAAATGCTCATCCTGCTGCAAAACTGTGCAATGATATTTGTGCTAATGCACTGTGTACCTGCAAGAGCTTACTCTGAACCAGACTATTTTGTTGCCTTAACTGAGATGAAAGATGCAGAGCCTGGGCAAGACAGTAACAGGCTCGTGGCTGAGACAAAGATTTACACAGCTCTACAGGCTCCAGGAATAAACTCAGACAGTCATATACTCCCACTGATGGAGACTGGTTAATTCTCATGGGCAAACAATTTGTTGATGATGTTTATTCCTTGTGCTGATCTGTGAGATTTTTGTTACTGCTGTGACATTTCACAGCTAGGTTTACTACTCCATGGGCTGTGTGGGCTTCAGTTTCTGCCACTCAGGTGGGTGCTACAGAGGAGAGACTCGTTGTAACAGGAGTGATCTGTACTGGAGGTGGGGAACAAAACCATGCACTGTTATCCTTGTCACCAGAACAACAGAAAGAATCACTCCTGTGCATGTTCCTCGTAAACAAATTGGAAAGGTCATTGCTGGCAGAGGCAAAAATTTGAGCTTATGGATGAAAATTCTCTGCTTTTGATTCATCTTCTGGATTCAAGCTATTCCTAAGATTTCTGCACAGAACACACTGCCTATCAAAAGGAAAAGCAGAAAAAAATATTATCTGCTGGTCAGATTTTGGGGGTCTCATTTTCTTACACATGGTCCTGTATGGTCCTCCAGTGCCCCACCTCCTTCTCAAGCAGCCATCCCAGGATATCATGGCACAAGAGCACTTCCCTTGGGAGAAGAGCCAGGTCTCAATGATCTGAGCCCCTCTCCAGAGTGTTGTGCACCAAATCATCAGCAGGACCCCAGCAGTGATCTGCTACTCACTGCTTTGGTGCCTGCTTGTGAATCTTTACTTTGTGCTGTTTAATGCCAACCTCCCAGTAATTCATCTTGCCTCCCTGAAGCCCAGACCCGAGGATTTAGCAGAGTTCTGCCCAAAGAAGGATCATTCAGCAGCACACAACTGTAGCAGCAGGGGATCATTAAATACTTGACTTAAATGAAAACTTATGAAAGTTGCTTTGAATCCTAAATTTCTCCTCGCTGCCTCACCAAGTGCCCGTGATGTCTCCTGGTGCAGAACAGGTTCATTCCTCTGATTTTTGCTACCTCTGTATTTCAGCTGTGACCAAAATGACTGTATATGGATGTGACACAGCAAGTAATATTTTTATTCTGACATGATTTGAAATGTAGACTAGTCTGGCAGAATTTAAATATTCACTGTGACTTTGTCCTTAATAAACACCGCTGTGAAATGCTCCAGTGCTGCCTTCTAAAGGACACACCACAAGTTTTACAAGGTGCACAGGCTAAATGTAAATAATTATCAGTTTTCAGATTCTCATCCAGGCAGGAGAGATGCCAAGAGCTTGTGTGTTTATCCTCAGATCTATTGGGAAATTTCCCAGGAGCACAAGCTCCCAGACATTTAGTCAAAACATCTAGTGGTAAC
The DNA here is from genome assembly GCA_013396995.1 of Dicaeum eximium. Lineage (NCBI taxonomy): Eukaryota > Metazoa > Chordata > Aves > Passeriformes > Dicaeidae > Dicaeum > Dicaeum eximium. Next base: position 315,183 of record VWZP01003314.1, on the reverse strand, counting down.
TGTCTCCAGAAGATTCAGCAGCTCTTTGATTGACATATTTCTCATCAACAAGTTGGCTTTGTTTACACGGCTCTGAGAAGTACATAGGCAATGATGGGAAAAAATACAACCAGACTTTTCTGTTCTTAGACTTTCTTCTTCTGGCAAGATGGGTTTTATTTCGGGAGCTGTTACCAGCCCAGATTTGCTCTCATTAACCAGCTGGGCTGTGCTGAAATGGCCATGCAGAGCAGCTTGCAAATACTCCTTGAGGAGCTTTCCAGCAGCTCAGGTCTGAAGCAGCATCAGCAGAAGGAAAAGAAAGTTGGTTTGTTTTGTTTCGTTTCCTTCAGCACACCTCTGCTTTCTAGGCTGAGCAGGTTTTTGTCGGTTCAAAAGGAAGTAGATTTAGTACAAATCCTGGTATCACAGAATGGCTTGGAAATAACCCTAAAGATCACCTCGTTCCAGCCCCCTGCCATGGGCAGGGACACTTTCCCCTGGACCAGGTTGCTCCAAGCCTCCTGATGCACCTCCAGAGCTGTCAGATCTCATTTTAATTTGCTTAATTACATAGAATTGTTTCTTATCAAACTGACCAACTCTAACAAATCCTCTTCTTCCTCAGCAGCCTTGACACTTCTAAAATCCCATCAGCAATTGCTCAGGTTCTACTTCTGACATGGTGCTGAGATAATTCATCACCACCTGCATCCCCAGGAATCTTCCAGTCTTTGAGTTTTTCCACCTCAAAAATATCTGTAATACTGACTTACCTCCTGAGGTTGCTGCAGAACTTCATTTATTTCTGGACACAAGGAATTATTTTAATGGATCACCTCACAGCCTTTCATCTATCTGTGTTTTCTTGTAACACCTCTCATTTTGAGACCTAAATATGCACACGCCAATCTGCAAGAGGGGAGAATTTGGTGGTTCTTTTCCTACCACATTAATTCATGCAGTGAGACCCACACCAGCCTATGGAGAATAGAAGGAGGAGGTGAGTAACTTAATCACTTACCTGCTCCTCAGTCTGTGAGCACACTGTGACATTTTTTTGCCCCACACCAGATGGGTTTCCAGCTGCTGCCACTCTCCCAGGTGAGGAGTCTTGGATTAGAGCTGGTGGCTCGTGTCCCAGAGGAAGGCAGCACTTCTTGTTCAACCCACACTCCTGAGAGTTGCACTCAATCTAGCAGTGAGAGCAGCAGAAACTTCTTTATCAATTGTTCCAATTGCCCTTGGCCACCTCTGGGAGCACCTCACCTGCAGCCTGAGCAACTGCTCAAGCCAAGGTGTCTGTCCCTCAGAATAAATCAATAATACCTCCAAGTTAATAACTGTGAAACACTAGAGCAAAGTCTGCCATATTATCCAGCAATTAGGAAGATTTCTGTTTTTAAATCCACAGCTACTGAGAGTTCTCAAAAAAAAAAAAAAAAAAAAGGGGGTTTGGAACAGAAAGAAGGACAAGCTGTTTCAGTCATCATTTTATTACTGGCTCACAAGGGAAATCAGTGAATCTACCAGTGGTTCATGCAATTCTGTTGCCAGCCTCCCAGAAAGGAAATGTCATGTATAGCAACTTGTTTTTCTATTGCAGCAATTAAAGTACATAGGAGGCCACAACAAAATCAATACAAAACTGGTAAATCCGTAATGAATGACAGCGAAATACTGATCCTCTTGCCTAAAGAAACATCTGTCTAAATGCCACCAAAGGATTAGGCAGTAGAAGGCTTTTATGGTTTATTTTTGTAAGGTCTGCCATTTTTTCTCTTTCTTTATGTAAGGATCACCAAATGGCCTCCTGCTTCCTGTGTTTGAGTTTCCTCTGAGGAGAGCATGTGCAAGTGCACATTTTCAAGGCTTGAGATATCCCTGAGGAGAGTGCAATTTGTGCTCCATGAGACATGGGCTGCTGGTGAAACCCCTCAGAGGCACAATTCTGAGAGCCTTGGGGCTGCCTGTCAGAGGGGGAATTTATCCTTTTACTGCAGGCTTTGGGATCCCACGGGCAGACCCCTGCCAGGCTGACACCATTCCCACCCATTCCCACCCATTCCCAACCATTCCCACCCATTCCAAACCATTCCCAACCATTCCCAACCATTCCCACCCATTCCCATTCATTCCCAACCATTCCCATCCATTCATCCAGATGAGATGTTTGGCAAGGGGGCCCTGATCAGTGGTCCAGAGGTGAATATCAACTCCTGACCTCACAACAAGAATATGGACAATTTTTAAATACAATATTGCATTTTCAGCCTGGTTTTTTCACTGTTTCAACACACATCTTCTCTGTATCTCACCACCATGCTGGTGGTTTAGAAGGACTGACTGCTGCAGCCTTCTGCATGGAGGCTGTCTCCATGGTGTTCTGTCCATTCCAAGCCAGCCTTGATCCTATTTTTGCCCTCTGCAGTTACTTTCAAATCACTTTTTTGCTTCTTTTCAAAAAGCCCAGGCTGAGTCTCTTTTCTACTTCTTGCTCTCCAGGGTAATCATCCCAATTAATTGTGCACATGTAATTTTTCCCCTCCCCATGGCATTTTTAGGTAATTTACTGAGGTAGAGGCCAGCCAGTGCCTCTGACAGCTTCCTCAGTGCCCAGCAAGGTGACACCCAGGGAGAGGTGCAGAAAGCATCATCTCAGTACCCAGGTCACATACAGTGCTCATAAATAATTGCAGATCAGCCCTATAACCTTCACAGATGTAACCTCATCTGTTGCTGGGGTGTTTATTTTTCTTTTTCTTTCCTTTTTTTTTTTTTTTTTTTCCTTTTTAATTTCCACCTTCCCTTCCAGCAAAACTGTGTCCAAAGGCTTTTCTAAGCAGAACCAGATAATGCTTTTGATTGTAGCCAGGATGTTTGGTTATTCATGATATTGCTTTTGTGTCTGCTAGGGGGTTTTGCTTATAATTTTTATCAAGCAAGTTGTTTTCTAGTGCTGGAATGGCTTGCTCTGCCGTGCTAAACACTCATTGTGTCTGTCACATGCTTATCCTATTCCAGCAGGGAGGAATCAATAGGAATTGATTTGAGAATGTCCAATCTTATCAAGTATCGAGCAGGGCGCTGGGACAAAGGCTGAGCTGGTGGTGTAACATCTAACAAGGCACGTAGCCCGAGGATGACAACCTTGTTTAGAAGGATGGTTGGACTCCAAGGTGTTAAGTGCTTTGTTCCTCCCCGTGCCCTCGGCTTTCAGATGGAGCCAATTTCCACAGCAGCTCCCTCCCAGCTAAAAGCAGAGTAAGCACACTTTCTGGTCCTAGAAGAAGATTACGTTCTGAAGAGAGAAAGTGTTGCATTTAGAAACAGAAACGCTGCCAGCAAATGCTATTTCAGCAATTACCTCTGTTTAGTAATTATGCTAATGTTGATTCTCAAAAGGCTGTTATTTGCTCAGCATGTTCTTCATACTTTATCTCTCTACCTGCCTAACCCTTTATTTTCACTCTACCTATTACTGGTTGTTTGTCAAGTTAAGTGATGTTTGCAGTGCCAAGTGTTGTCAAGGTACTGTTGCTTTAGCTGAATTCCTATTTTTCCAATACTGGCTGCTGTGATTTTCTGCACATCACTACTACAAGGCTTTGGGGATTGGATTTCACTGCTTACAAGAAACCTTGGGTGCTGCAGGTGTTATTGGGCTGTGGGATGAATGAGCAGCTCCTGGGGCCTGTAAAAACATGTTTGATGAAGTGTGATGGGCATCAATTTGTAAGTGTTGAACTGACACACGCGGGGGACCTGTGTGTGCTCCTGTCCTGCTGCAGTGTGCTGGCAAATGAAAACAGCCCAGCACACACTCCTGTGGGCATGGCCCTGCCAGAAACACCACACCTGGAGCACCTGCTGGGCTACATTCAAGGAGAATGCTATGGAAATGTCAGCATGTAGCTGATGGACTGCAGCCTGCACAGGGGGATCTGTGTGTCAGAGTACACACAGTGGGGTGTCTGTATGTCTTGTGTGTGCAGAGCAAGGGGAAAGTGTTCAGTTACTTGGAGAAAGCAAAATTGCCCTCAGGCCTGCAGGATTCCAAGTGGATGAGGCCATGGATCCTTCGGGCCAGCACCAAAGCCATGCCCTCAGGAATGTGCACAATGCCAGCATTGCTCCCCAGGAACTTCCTGTGACAGGAGAGAAACGGGCGGTGGTGTGCGTGGAACAGGGCAGGAGAAACCGGTTTGGGGGAGGAAAAGGGGAAAACCCTGCTCCAGAGAGGGGCTCTGCCTGCACAGGGCTGGGGCTTGGCTCTTCAGAAAGAGAAGCTTTGGAGGCAGGTGCCAGGCTGTGCCTGGCAGAGGGACACAGCGTGTCTGAGCCTGGAGACACTGGGAATCGATCAGGGCTCAGTGGTCCCACACATGCTGCTTCCAGGTTCCAGCCAGCCTTCCAGCACAGCTCAGCCCAAGGTCACTTCTGTCCCCTCTCCTTCCTCCCCAGGCAGTCTTGGCAGATACTTGCTGGCTAAAATTTTATTGTAACAATCCCAAAATTTGACCCAGGGTAACAAACCTGTTTCTAGACAATTCCCAAGGAAGATCCATGATTTAACATGCTAGAGCTATTCCAACGAGCATCCTGCAAAGAGCAGCCTACACTGCAGGAGGAGGGAGCTGGATGTGTGGGGATGAGCCTGCCAGCCCCAGTGTCAGACAGCAATACTGGCAATATTTAATTTACCAGTGCAGGCACAGCTTTGAGAGCTTGACTCCTCATTGCAGCTCCTCCCTAACATTCAACAGCCTCAAACACACGGTGCAGCATCACACATCGATAAATTAATTTGCTCTGCATTTCCAAGTGACATTTGCACCTTCCTTTAACTTTTTGGGCTCCTACTTTCTTTCTCCATCGATTTCATTTTTCCTTGCAATTCTCCGCCCTGTTCCTGCGGTTCAGTGAAGCCCTCCCGTGGTTAATTTAGCATCCATTCGCTTTTAATCAACTTCTTTGTATATTAATTGTTAGGATTTCCTTGGAAGGCAGGGATTCCATCCGATCCTGCGCGGGCTGTGCGGAGCAAACCTTCCCTGCCGAGAGGATGCGCGGTCGGAAGAGCAGCGCTAGCAAAGAGCCAGCCTCGGTTAATGGTCCAGGTGAGGCAGGTACAGCTCGGGCTGACTCGGCACGCGTGTTTATGAGCTGCCACGGGGAGCTGTGAGCCGCAGAAATCGGCGATTAAGCGCTAATTGTACCTCCTTTAAGGGGGCATTTTGAACAGCTCACCCTTTTGTTCGGCGGATCTTCTCACGCACATCACGTCTCCCTGTGGATAAACAGCCCTTTATCTCACTTGACTCGTCTGTTTTCCTTTCCCTGTGAAATGCTGGATCCAAGTTCCCACGTTACACCCAGCATCCAGCGACTCGAAATTCAACAGATCTTCCTTGTTACCTCTTCCCTTTCGGAAAGTCTCCATCAACGAAACCCTTGGAGATGATTTAAATGACCGATACGTAGTAGTGCTCTTTAACTGTGCAATCAGAGATGATTTACTGAATGCATTTCGGGATGATTGTAGCCGTGTTAAGGGATTACTCAGGAAAAAGAGGGGAAGTGGCTGAGGTGTTTCGCCTCCCCCCGAAGGGCAATGCACAGCGGCAGGAGCACGGGCTGCATATGTCACTATTATTATGGAACGTTGAGCATCCATTAAAAGGCAGAAAAGCCAATATGTCACGTATTTGGAAACCTTCCACTCGCTGCAGAACCATCAGAGAGCATAGGCCACAGAGATAGATCATGCTGACCTATTTCCTAGACTGGAAACTGAACCTCGTGTGCTGTTTGCACGCTCATTATTTTCACTGAAGGCAGCTGCAGATGCAGTTATCCTCCTTGCACCTTCCCTGGAAGCTCAGTTTAAGTGCTGAAACGTGCATCTATCTCACACTAAACACGAGTTCTTCCTCCTACCTAAGTTATTCTTTTGTCTCAGGACCAGCTGTCACACCTTGCACATATAGAATGTATTCAGGATAACAAAAAGAAGCAACAAAACGTAAAGACCTCCCGGGTGTGCTGCAGATTTACCCCACCTGCCTTTGCTCAATACAGTTGTGCCAGTTTAAACAAAGTGTGTAAGTTTAAATTTACCTCCTTCCCAGCCTGTGAGAGCCCCTCAGAGCAGGATCTCACTTCTCAGACCGAGGGATTGCTGTGTTCACTTTCCCTTTGCTGTTGACTTTGTGTATCTCAATCAGCCTGGAACATTATATGCTTGAACCTTCCTTCAGCTTGATCAGTTTCAAATATTTATTTGTCTTTCTAACCTAAAAGTCTTTCTCTGCCCACTGGTCAGCTGAACTGAAGCCAAGATCAGGCTCTCAGCAGTCTATAGCTCACTAATGACCTTGTGTAAACAAAAATAAAAGAGAATTTCAGTGGTCTGTGTAAGGATTTGAGATTACTACAATGAAATGGAATTTACAGGCATTTGAAAACATAGGGAAGGTCTGTTTCAGAGAAGAAATATGATAATTTATGGCCAGAGGGAATAAGGGAAGGTTTAGCCAAAATGGAAATTACCTTTTGGTGCTCCTTTACTATATAACCCCCATAACTCCAATTATAGTAATACACTGGGTTGTTCTACTCTTGTCCTATAACTCCAGCCCTTATGCATGACTTAATCCATACAGCACCTCTTAATGAACTCATTACTCTGATGATGCTGAATTATTAAGGAGACTTTGCTCTTGTTTAAAGGGAAATGTGGAACAACCATATATTGAGGAAGCAGAGGAAGATATCATGGCTAAGCCATTACAACCCTTTTGGGGATCCCGTGTGGCAACACCCAGGTCAGAAGGAAGATTTGATGCTGGGGAGATGCTGGGGTTAGAAACTGATTTGGGGGTTCTGGGTGTGAGGCAAAACTGCTGGGCTGATCTGGAAGTCCTCAGGGTACCCTCAAACACAGAGCTCACACAGAGCTCATTAATCTCTCTGGGACTTTCCAATATTTTTCTGAGCTTGAGACAATGAGGCAATAAAGCAGTTTGTAAAACTTTGGGTTTTTGCCAGTGGTGATATTTTTATTTACTTTTTGTTGGGTTTGTGAAGCCAGTTCTGGTCCTGCAGGAGCACTGGCCTGTGTGCATGGGTGTTGAATTTGATTCTGAGGTGAGGTTCATTTTTTTCAATGAAAACTGAGATTTTCTACATAAATCCAATTCTGTTATGAAAGCTTTTACTAAAATAACAAAATTCTCTTCTGGAGAATGACCCACACAACCCACCTTGGTCTCCAAGAATTAGAAGATGGCTTAGAGACTTTGACTCTCTCTCGTTTTTCTTTTCCTTTAGCATGACTTGTGGGTTTTCTTCTTTATATACAGAATCCCCATTAGGCCCTTCCATAAATGTACTTTCTCATTTATTTTCTGTTTCCCCGGCAAAAGGATTTCTGTGGCTCCAAAATTACATCTCTGAGCCTTCTCACCTCATCTCCTGGGAGGTATTCTCACACTCTCCTTCCCACCAGCACTGTTGGATTTCCACAGCAGTTCAAAACAGTAAAAACCCCTCCTTTGCTCTACAGTTTCAATGTTTTCTTTGAGAAGATCCCTCCCAGCCTCAGCAATCAGCCAGGAGAGCTCCACCTCACCCTCACACTCTGCTTTGCTTTCAGCCATCTCAGGCTTTGTTTTATTTCTATTTTTTTTTAAAGCCTCTTTGCTGCTGGATGGCAGCAGAACAGATGCTACAGGATTATGTTTCATTTCTGTCTTTACTCTCAGGCAAAATTCAATGTTCAGGGACATGGTCAGAATTATTTCTTGATGGCCTTTGGATATTGGTTAAATACACACAGCTCTGGTGTATGATGTCTTTTCAGTGATGTTTTATTGCTTTCAATAATAGCTACAATTTAGCAATCGCACATATACCAAGAAAAAAACACACTACAAGAGCCTAAAGCTAACCTGTAAATCCATGAATTCAAGGGCTAAAGAAGGCAGAGAATTTATGGTTATATTAAGCTACTTGGTAGCTGGAAGTTCCAGCACACAGGTCCTAATTCTGAAAGTGTTCAGCCAATGGAAGTTCACAATTCAATGGAGATTTTTTTTTTTAACTGAAAACCTTTTTCTCTTGTTGAAGTCTATTAAATTCCATGTGTCAAACTCATGCTTAAGCATTTGTAGGATAAAAATGCCTAGGATATAACTAAAAACCCATTTGAAATGGCCAAAGTGCCCAGGTTTGGAACACAGGTACAAAACCCAGAAAGGTGAAGTCATTAAAACACTCAAAGCATTCCCTCCTCTGCTTTGAGTAAAATCAATATCCCTTTGAAGCAGTGAAATCTGATGTAAAATCTTGCGGTGAACTTCTGAATTTCCCATTCTGGAGGGGGTGTCCAGACACCCCAGTGATTAATGCTTCCATGACTGCCCAGCCAGATGGAAGCCTGATGGAAGGCAGAAACACAATGGCCATGTAAATAAAAATGTCTTTACTAAAGGCCCTACCAAGGCACTGAAATCTCTGGGCCTGAAGGAAAACAGCAAAGCTGGGAGTGATGCAGAAATTGTCATATGAGTGTTCCCAGAGAGGGAACTCAGTGCAAACACTGAACATGCAGAAGGAGGTGGGAGGCTTTGTAATGCATCTAATATATTGTTGTTTAATATATTAACTGAAAACAAGACTTTTTATATGGAGCTGTTGGAAAAGCACCTGTGAAACAAATAAGCTGATCCCCTGGGCACAGCTAATGAGGCACCAGAGAAGCTACTCCTTAATATTACTTGAGTCAAATTTGTCAGTTTATTGTAATTGTCCTTTAACTTTTGTAAGTTCAGAGTCTGCTTTCCCCAGTTTCCTGACATTGTCATATAACTTTTATTATTTTGGGGTCTGCTTCAGCCCTGGCCTGCCCTCAGTTATCCCTGTGGACACATACTAGCCTTCCAGGGAGAAGCTGGGCCTTTCTCTTTTTACAATTCAACAAAGCTGAGTTATTTGCACTGAATTGAGAGTACTCTGAATAAGGATCCCGCCTGTCATCTTCAAAAGTTCACTTCATTAATTTCAGCAGAGCTATGAAGCTCAGTCCTGGCTGAGTTATCCATAAGCAGACAGGACTGGACTAAGTGTGCAACCCAGGGAATAGAAACAGCACCAGGCAGTGCTGGAATCCTCCCCCACGGGTTGAACAACCAACTGTTAATATGCATAAGTGTGATTTTGCAAGCCAGGCTGCGGGCTAAGATGTGTGTGAGAGAGCACAGATGGACTTCAGAATTACCAGGCAATCGTGAGAGATGAGCAGTTGAAGAGCCCCAAAGACAACCTGCTTGCAGACAGGTAGGAACCACCAACCCACGTCCTGCTCTGATATAACACCAGCTTTTATTGCCCATCACTTATATTCCCTAACAGTTTTTGTTGTTGTTGTTGTTATTGTTGCTGTTGTTGTTTTTTTAGATATTACCGTGTATATCATGGGAGAAATGAAAATGCTGTCCACCTCCAAATCCCTCATTAAGATTTACCTGTGACAGACGCCTACAAAACATTTGCAGAGCAGGTTGCAGTGTGACAGTCACTTACTGCACCAAACATGACTGTTCCCCTACCTGTCCTGCCCCACACCTGCCTGTTTTACCCTTAATTAAACATTGTTGTAGTGCTGTTGTGTGCAGAGCTTAACCCTGTGGAGCCCCAGCCTGGAGGGACTCATCAGGGGATACAGCAACATGAACAATACATAAATCATTAATAACAATCAATAGCTAAATTCCTCATATGCTTTGTTTCCAATGAATAATCCCATCAGTTCGAGTTGTCAGCCATGGCAGCAGGCAAAAAGGCTGCAAGCAGCTCTGAAAACTTCCCCAATTATGGCTTCCTGCAGTTCTCCTGAAGGGCTTTAAAAGGTGGGTGAGGGATGAAGGAAACCCACAGGCAGAGTGACTTGGGTGTGGTGCTGACAGCCCAGACTGCAGTCAGGACTGCCATAAACTGGGGGGAAAAGAAGTTGGCAAAGATTAAAGGATTTCCCCAAAACTGAAGGGAATGAGATACAAACAGAAGAGAGTGGATTAGGAGGGAGTGGATTAGGTTTATACAGCCAGTATAAACCTAGAATCACTGAATGGTTTGGGTTGGAAGGGACCATAAAAATCATCCAGTGCCACCCCTGCCATGGCAGGGACACCTTCCACCATCCCTGGCTGCTCCCAGCCCTGTCCAGCAGCACAGGGATCCAAGGGTGGCACTCCAAGCAGACATGGACAAAGTGACACTCAGCCCAAGGTCACAGCACGATGCAAAGGCCCTGCTGCACCTAACAAGAGCACCTGCCTTCCACTTACCTTTTTTAACCACTTATCCACAATTTCTGTGTAATTGCACCTGCCTAATAGCCTTCTGTCAGGTTCCTGCCATTCATCCATCACACATTAACAGTCTACTCTGATTTCTGAGGTATATTTCGTCTTCTCTGACACCCATAATTTTCATGTAACCCCTTTATTGAGGCAATTAAATCTTCTTTCCATCCATTCTTTTCGGTTTCAAATTTACATTTTTAGTACTAGTTTTGCAACAGCCCTTGCTCCTTCACAGTTGCAGGGTTTAATTCATGTTTATGTTCAGTTCATGTGGCACCCTCACCACATGGTTCATTTCTGTCAACTATGAAATTTAGATTGCAGCCCAGGCTCACTTTGCATTTCCACATTTCCACCACAAGAGACGTGAAAACACAAGATCCAAAATGAGATGTTTCCTTCTAATTTTGACAATTTGCTTATGTCCCATAATATTATTAGCATGCCTATTTACAAAAAAAAAAATCTATCATTATTGTAGCTCTTCTCCTTACCATGCATGCAAATGCATAGTCCTGTGTGTGTGAAAAACATAGAGAGAGGGGAGAAAAATCCTAATGAAAAACTCAACAGAGCATGCAGCGCTTCTCTCTAGCGTTTCTAACAACTTGTCCATCGTTATGGTCTTCAGGACCATTTAGATTTCATGGAACAGGTCAGTGAATGCTTTTCCTTGCATGATTTTGATAACACAAGAAGTTAATAGCAAAGTTTATTGCTGTTTGCTGAAGAGGATAAATGCAAGAGAGTCTGGATGTCAGCAGCAAAAGGCAGCCTCACCTGGCTGCCTCTCTTCCCACAGCAGCCCTGGGAATTCTGGATATTGGCAAGGGCCTGTCAAAAATCCTGAATGGAGCAGGGAAGCTCCAGTAAAACACTTTTATTTCCCACCAGATTCCACAAATAGGTGCTAATGCTGGCTTTTGGAAAGGCCTGGCTGGGCTGTGGGATGGCAGCAGCAGCTGCCTGGCCTCAGTATCCCTCAGACACTGCAAACACCAAATCTGCCAACAGCCAGTGGATTCCACAGCCAGGGTGTGATGGGCTTGACTTCATTTGGGAGGAAGGGTCAGACTTCCTCAGGATGAGACTGGAGCAGTGTCAGAGGGTCCCAAGGGTGCTCCCAGCTCCCAGTTGAGCAGTGATTTTGCCATCTGTAGGACAGTGACCAAACCCCTCAGGGAATGGTTTTGACTTTCACACCTGGGTAAAAGGAGCATTATAAAAATGACTATTTGACATTTAGGCACTGCTGGATCCCAAAGCTGTGTAAGAATTTGCACAAGTCATGGTAAAGAGTGGGACCAACCAAGCTGAAGCACCTCCCTCTCCAATCCATCCTAGATCCTAACACAACCCACAGGGTCCTGGAAACAAAGAGCAAAACTTGGAAATCTTGCTTTTGACATGTGTGTCAGAGCACATTTCCCCTGATAAGATGCAGCACTGTCTATTCACAGAACAAATAAAAACCAAACAGGAAATAAACCAAGAAAAAGTGACAGAGCAGAATTAATTCTTCTTCAACTTCATTGTCTCAGTCTTTCAAAGGCATCACCTTTGTGAGATGGATCTTTGTTACAAAGAAGTGATGTTGGGGCCACTCTGCTGTGCAGGTTTGGATGCCAGGTGAGGATTTCCAGTGAGAATTCCCAAAGCTCCCACAGGACCATGGTGAGGAGCCTGCTGCTCTCAGCTGAGCCAGGAGGGACCAGGGGAGATCTGCAGATTACACTGAGATGGAAAGACCTGAACCCTTCCACCATCCCTGGCCTTAGGGAACGTTTGCAAGGGGACAGTGCCCAGCCCTTCTGCAGTCCCAGAGCACCCTGGGGTGGCACTGTCACCCTCCCTGCCTGGCCTGCACAGGACAGGAGGGACTGCAGGAGCCAGCGAGCAGCACAGGCAGCTCTGGCCTCCCCTCAGGACACTGTGCCAGGCTCAGGGAGCCTCCAAGGAGCCTGAACAAAGCTGCTCTGGGCGAGGTGAGTGTGGCTGTGGCTCCACACAGAGCCAGCTGCACGCTTGGGCAAGCAGGGCACTGCCAGGGGCAGCAGCAATGGCCTGGTTTGCTGCCCACAGCACCTGTGCCACAGCCCACCACAGCCTGGTGGCTCCTGCTGCTCACTGGCACATTCAGGACGCTGTTCACAAGGGCACATCCCTTCTGGGATAGGGAGCAGCAGCTCTGCTCCCTGCCACATCCCTCCTTGCCTGGCAGCAGCAGCAGGAGCTGCAAATCTCGCCCTACCAAGCTGTCCCCTCCTGGCTCTGCCCTGTGCACATCCCACAGCCAGGCAAAAACCAAACTGCACCTTTCAATCATTTTCCTCAATTAGTGAGAACAGTTTTCAGGTACTAGAATACTGACACTGCCTTTTTAAAATTGGACTGGTGATATTTAGGAGCCTGTTGTTACTTAGGAGCACGGGCTGTTGTACTGGTGTTGTCATCTTGTCATCAATTAGCTTTTAATTAACGTGAATTTGATCTTTTCTCTACTCACTGAGGAAGAGAAGAGCAGTGGGCAGGATAGGAGTAGACAAAGCAGCTTCAACAGCAATTTCAGTGAGCAAACTGTGAGCCACTAAACACTGAAACACTTCTCAATGTGCACTGCAACCATTGTGAGCACGATGAGTGACATTAATTTCTAGTGCCCCTCTACATTTTTGACAAGAGCCACTACTTGAAGCCAGGATTCACTGTGCCACCAGCACAGCCAGCACAGAGCCACCAGGCAGTGCTGTAAGTGCAGTGACATTCTCAGGCTGGAAAACAGTGTGGTCACACATTTAGTTTTTTGTGGTTTGTTTTTTTGGGTTTTTTTTTTTTTTTTTTGTAGTAGACAACCCAGAAATAGGGAAATCTCCTCCAAAGAGGGGAAAGCAAACACTGAAAGAGAATAAAGTAAATCTTTTCTCACCTTCTCTCTCATTCCTGATTTATCTAATGCTCCACCTTGTTGCATTTCCAGTGCCTAAATGGGCTGCAAGAGAGTTGGAGAGGGCATGGAGTGACAGGACAAGGGGGAATTGCTTCAAGCTGACAGAAGGAAGGATTTAAATTGGATATTAAGAAGAAATTCTTCTCTGTGAGGAGGCCCTGGCACAGGCTGCCCAGAGCAGCTGTGGCTGCCCCATTCCTGGGAGTATCCAAGGCCAGGCTGGATGGGGTTTGGAGGACCCTGGGACAGTGGAAGGTGTCCCTGCACATGGCAGGAGTGTGGAAGGAGGTGATCTTTAACATCCCTTCCAATCCCAGCCGTTCTGGGATTCTCTGGTTTTATGCTCATCACGGGTGAAGATCTCCCCATTACTCAGCTGCCCTACATGACCCAGCTCTCCTATCAAATCCTTGCAGATTCCTGTTTGTGCAGTGTCAGAAAAACAACAGAATTTTCTGTCTGTTTGCAGAGAAAAAGCTCAATTGAGAAGGAAAGCAAAAGTAAAAAGCTCCGTTGAGAAGGAAGGGGTGTTTGTGTGGAGTCCCAGCTCCCTGCCTGACAGGATGCTGGTTCCAGTGGGGTGAGGGATGGCTGGAGAGTGTAAGAACCAGCCCAGAGGGCCTGGATTGCAGCTCAGAAAGAGGTTTAAATCCATTAGAGTGGCACAGTAGATGTAGAGCCATTTGTTTCTTCCAAGTGAAGCAGTGGGTTTGTTTCTGTCCTTAAGCACTCTTTCAGAGTGAAGGAGAGAGACAAAAGCTGAATTTGTGGGAAGAACAAAACCATTCCTAACCCTCTCAGTTTAAAGGGTTATGGCATTTGCAGCCTTTGTTAAAAATAGTTGAAAAAGATCCCAGGTCCCTCTACAGTTATACACAAAAATCAGTGTACTATTCATCTTCTGTTGCATGGATGGACTTACCAAAGCCTTTATCTTGAAGGTAATACTGATTACACCTCTGCTGATTTTTTTTTTTTTGTCACTCCAATTTCCTTGCAGGACTAGTCCACAATTCCTTGACCATCCAGGCCAATCTGTCATCTCCCCACAGAAGCCCCTCCATCAGCCTGTTTTTGATGCAAGCCCTGAAAAAGGGCAGAATTTAAGCCAGCCACATCAGAATTAAATTTTAAAAATGGGGTTCTGCCCACCTCTTTTTTTTTGTCTCTTGAAATTACTTTGCAGCTCAGTCCCAGACTGAGTAATTCAAAGCTGATGGGAAATGAAAGTCATGGTCCGTGGAGGGCTAATGGATATCTAAAAACAGCAAAAAAAGTTAGGGGAAAATTTATCCTCCCCTCGCCCCTAAATCCCCCTGAGTTGAGAAGTGCAATACATCAACAGGTCTGCTGATAGGATGTCTTCTAGCACAAGCTCATCATCCCATTTTATCTGCCTCATCATCTTGTGGACCTACACACTGGCAGCAGATAGATAGCTCCAGAAAGAGTCAAGGTAACATTAGAGAGACAAATGCCTCCCATCTCCCTGGGTTTTTATGCACACTGACTCCACTCCAGAGTCGTCTGCACGGCAGCCTCCTCTTGCCTCCAGTATAAAATAAAACAAAACAAAGCCCTAAATAAATGCCAGCAGGGTGAGGGGAGGCTCAGCACTGCCCCAGGGGAGGTGACCAAGAGCCTGCCCAGAGATGTTTCCTTCAGTGGCTCCCTCAGGGGACATCCCCTCCTGCCCTCCCTGCTCACACATGACTGTGCACATGCCCTGCTTTTCCCCCAGGACATGCTGGTGGAGAAGATGAGACATGAGCACAGAAGGATGGCACTTCCACTTTGGCCTCTTGTTTTCTCTCTCTGGCCTCGATTTTTGTCACATCTGCTCTCAGACTTGTCTTTGTCAGGGATGCAGGGAGAGCCAAGAAGGTTGAGAGCAAGTGTCCACCCAGCCCTGGGCACTGGCCCTGGTACCACTCCAGTCTCATCTCCTTTATATCAGGGTTTTTTTGAGGCTGATGTGGCCTGTGAATTTAGCAGCCAACTATGAATCCCCTGCACTCTTCACTCTGCATTAAAACTTAATTCTGTCCAAGCCAAGACCTGTTAGCAACACTAAAGTTCTCAGGCTGGAGTCTGCCAAGTCTCACTTTAACACTTGCCTTGCCATATCCTATTCAGGAAAAAAAAAGAATCTACACTCATCACCTAGGAATTTCCTTAGAAACAAATACTCATATATTACATAACCTTTTCATGTTGGGATATTCCTGGGAAGAGCTGTTTGGGTAGCAATTCACCACTTAGAGCCTGAGAAACAGCTTCTGTTAAATGGATGAGGTGGGTGGTGCACACAGGAGCCAAAGCTCCCCTGCACCTTGGGGAGCCACTATAAATCCTTCCCTTCCTTTGTTGAGACAGTCAAAAAGGGAGCAGGACAGGTCAGGGGGAAACAACTGGATGCAACAAAGCCTCATTCTGTCTAATCTGCTGCTGCCCTCCAGGTGCAAAACAAGCATCACTCGCAGATGGGGCAGGCACACCTGGGACGTCCTGTAGGGAAAGTGCAGGGGATGGCACCAAGATGAGCAGGGGCATGGGGCAGTTCTCCTGTGAGGAAAAGCTGGGAGGATTGACACTGGTCAGCCTGGAGAAGTGAAGGCTTCAGAGTGACTTAATTATGGCATTACAGCACCTGAAGGGAGCCTGCAGGAAAGAGACAATTTGCAAGGGGCTGGAGTTACAGGAAAAGTGGAAATGGCTTTAAGCTGAAAGGGAGTAGGTTTAGATTCGATGTTAGGAAAAAACTCTTCTTTGTGAGGGTGGGGAGGCCCTGGCACAGGGTGCCCAGAGAAGCTGTGGCTGCCCCTGGATCCCTGGAAGTGTCCCAGGCCAGGCTGGACATTAGGGCTTAGAGCTACGTGGGATAGCAGAAGGTGTCCCTGCCCATGGCAGGGAGTTTGGAACGAGATGATCTTTAAGGTCTCTTCCAACCAAAATAATTGTGTGAGTTCCATTCTGGAGCTCCTTTGAGTGCCTCTCCCACTCCCAGAAATTATAAGCACATCCCAAAGACTGAAGCCATCAGTGGTTACATGCAGTGCATGGCCTGGTGGAGCTGGAAAAGGGAAGAAGCATCAGCACATCGTATCCAGGGACAAGACTTTTCATCCCAGGCTATTTCTAAAAGCATCATCACTGTGAGGACAGCAGTGCTCATTTGATGTCTAATGTGTGGGAATGCTGGAAGCACACTCACTCCAGAAGGGAAGCATGCCTTGGGAAAAGGCACAGTGGGAAACCAAAAACCCCAGTTTATTCATGGTAAATGCACAAGCCTTTTCCATCAGTGGGTCTGGATTTGAACCTGCATCCCTTAGATAGAATGGCACATTTGTCTCTGAGATCAATGGGGCAGTTGCAGCCCTAGGCACAAAAAGCAGGGCAGGAGGCATTTGAGAAGTAAGAAACTAAAAATATGGCAGCCCTTCTGAGGGTCAAGATAAAGGTAACATGAGCAGACATGAGAAGAGGAGGAGTAAAAGGAATAAAACTCACAAACCATTTCCTACTGCTGCCTTCCAAAACATATGAGAGGTTTTAGTCTCCAGGAGCCTGTTGGAAAGAAGTTCTCAGCTCTGCCTCTGCTTCTACAAATAGCTTTCTAAAAATACCAGAGCCCAGAAATTATCACAGGAATTATTTGATATTTATCGCCATTTAAATGCCTATGTAGACAAAATGAAAACCTAGATACCAGCCAAACCCTGGGCATTTTCTTCCCTCTTTCTGTGCTCTGGGTGAGTTGAGCAAATGAAAATCCCTGTCCCTGACTGTGTCCCTTCTATTGATTAGGCTCAAGAGGTACCAGACAAAGTCCACAGCGCAGTTGCTCCAAATTTTACTTTTCCCTGATGAATCCATTCTGACAACTTGGAAATTCACAGAACAGTTTTGTTCCCAGATACACGGCACCATTACAAGCTAGGGAAAATATATCCACTTTCCTAACTGGGTTTTACACATAGAGTGCTATCCACAAAGCTGTGGTAGGGACAAGCCCTGCAGCAGTGGGGCTGTGCTTCTAAACCTGACTGAGGCTGTGCCCCTTTGCACAGCCAGGTAACTCCAAATGACCCTCTGAGTGCTCATTAATGTGAGACCCGATGGACAGCAGAGAACAGGGCAATAAATCCAGGCTGGAGCCTCCAGAGCCCAGTGAAGAGGAAAGAGTGAGTCAGAAAATCCTGCTCCATCCTTGAGATATTTCCTGAGGTCCAGAGCGAGCTCAGAGGTGCCACTTCATACTGGCACATAAACTTCATTTGTGTCCCTTTGCAGAACACAAATGGGAAAGAAAGCAAAGCTCAGACAGAGCTGACTCTTCACTGAGATTTACTGCACACAGGGACTGGTGATGGGCACGAGCCAAGGAGTTCTGAAAAGAGAGAGAGAGAGAGATAATCGGGCTGTTCCCAGCCAGGCTGGGCTTTCACAGCTCAAAGGAAAAGCAAATTGCACTCATGTCCACCTTCTAAGCTGGACCTTCCACAGCGTTTCCCACCTGCTTTCCCATTGCTTTGCGCTGAGGTGAATGGAAATGTGGTGGATACACACTGGACTGCTCCCTGAGAAGCAAAAACCAGCTTGAGAACCATTTTTCTCAGGTTTAACAGAGTGGGGAAATGATTTTCGCCTAGCTGGCAGTGAGTTCACAAGCCCATCAGTCACTGCCTGCGCTGCAGCCCCCGGGGCAGTGGGAAAGGGATTAACCAGGAGATGGCACAAGGCAGAGCAGCTCTGCAGCACATGAGATGCAGGAGCGTGTTGGTACCCGTCAGCATGAGAAACCGAGGGCTCCTGCAGGTTCTTGCAGGGTGCAAATTGCTGCAAAGAGCAAATTGCTGCTTCCTTTGCAGCTTGAAGTATTCTGAACACACACGAGGGAGAGCAGCGAGAGAGTCACTGAAATGCAAGGGAGGTGGACACCTGGGAAATGTGCCATTTTCTGTGACACAGGGGGGTGTTTGCATGGAGTTACTTTATTAAATCACCTTTTCCCCCCTGTGGCCACTCTTCAACAGAACAAACACCCCATGGGAAGGCTGCCCCCACCCCATGCCATGCACAGATTTCAGGGGCATCTAAATGCTTGTGCCATGCAAACCCTTTTAAGTCACAGCACCAAAGGCCATTTTCTTCAAACCCAGCCACTCTGGAAGCACTCAGTCCTTTCATAATCTGCAGTTCCTAACAAATCTGTCCCTCCAAGTTCGTGGAAGAAGCCTCACGTGTCCCAGCATGCAAACCAGGCCCTGCATTGTGTCCTGGTGGGGTCTGACAGCCAGTGATGCCAGGGCACAGCTTGGTGATCCACGGGAAGCTGGAGCACAGCCAAGAGCAGGGACTGACAGAGCTGGGAACAGAAATTCCCTGGGCATTCACCTGGGCTCATTGTTTTTACCATGACCTGCAGTAACAGTGGGAGCCTCAAATATTATTTTACACTGAAAAATGAGGGTCAAACTCCTGAGCTTCACTTGAACCCTGCCTAGAGATAAGTGTCAGAGTATGGTGGGATCCAAAGGGAGGTTCAGGTTTGTGAGGTGTGGTTCACTTCTCTCTCTTCAACAGCAAGGAACACATAAGAAAAAGTATGGTTTAATCTGTCTTCAGTCTTGTGTTTTGCTGACAGCTCCATGGGGGACCTCAGGAGCAGAGTAGCTGAGATATTGCAGGTACAGCTGTGAGTGTAATGGGTTTTTCAGTTCATTTGGAAAACAAAACAAGAGCTGTTCTGTGTTGACCTGAAATATTTTTCCACTACATGAGAGAAAAGGAGCAAATACCCACCTTCAATCAACCGAAACATTCTGTTTGACCCAAAATGAAATCTGTCATTTTGTTTCCACAGTACCCAACCGCTTCTTAATTCATGCTAAATTCAAAACAAGAAATTCCAATCAAGCAAAATGCTTTGTGTCGAGCTGAATAGTTTTTCTTACCTTCCTGCCCTCACCTGGGGAACTCTGCTCTAATGCAAGGTGGGTTTGCAAATTATTTTGTGTTGGTTTTGAATTACACGGGAGAGCGAAGGGGAACCTTTCTGCAGGTTGAGCCCTCCCGCCCCGGTGCGTGGCCAGGCTGGCAGAGCATTAACAGCGCTGCAGGAACTCGCTCCTGCCTCCCTGGGCACGGCGGTAATAACAGCACCAGCTCCCTCAAATTAGCAGCTTGGAGCTCCTTTCTGCCCCATCCAAATGTCTGTAATAAAGGCAATTCCCAGCTCGGGAAAGGAGCGCCCTGCCTCCCCATTGATGGCTACCTGCTAATCAACATCAGCCATCCCCCCTCCATCCTAAAAGGTGTCATTAAGGGCCCGGCATCCCCCGGAGAACAGCGGGAGAACTGAAAGTAAACCATCAGGTTATGTCAGCATCTGAGTCACAGAGCAGCTCTAATTGAAACTTCTCTGTCATTTACTCATCAGGAATGTAGAGCTCCTTCTTTGAATGAAACATTAGACACCGGCCTGACAGCTCCAGGTGGAAGATTATCCGGCAGCTTAATCTCTCCCTGACAGCCTTGGTTACTCCCACATCAGCATCTATTAACCTTCCTTTTATTCAGACCCTTTTATGCCTTTTTAATCAGTGGCTCTGGGTGCTTTGGATCAAAAGCCAGTCAGATCTCGGGCGGGATGTGAGAGCTGCATCTCGCCACCGAAGCTCTGCTGTTGGAGGGTGCCAAGGCTGCCTGCCAGGCCACCTCCTCTTGGGTGGAAATCTTCAGAAAAGGGGATGCCTTCTGAAACCACTAATCCCGTTTATCTCTGGGAAGGAGATAGGTGTTTTGCCAGAATTTGAGCTCTTATCAGAATCTTCAAATTTTGGGGTGTACTGTTTAAAGCCCCGAGTCATGGATGTGAAAGAAAAAGCACTGTGAAAAATTCGGCTTTAATTTAATTTATTTTTTGATAAGTTAGTATCGAGCCTTTAGGTTTTCAGAGAGAGCTTAAAGCCAGATATGAGTGCACCCTCAAGGCCCAGACATTGGAAGACAGATAAAAAGAACCCAAAGTTTATCCTCTCTAAATCAAGACTGGATGTCTCCTGAAAATTGGTGTTATAACTCAAACAGAAGTTATGGTCTTGATGCAGAAATTATTAGCTGAAGCTTCCCAAGCTGTATTATGCAGGAAGTCAGACTAGATGATAATAGTCCCTCCTGGCCCTCAAGTCTATGAATCCTTCTCCTGTGTCGTCCCAAATTGCCCTTTCTTGCATGATATGTCTGGGTCCAGATTCTCAATGGCATTTGGATGGAAAGCACTGGGCATGAATTTTCAGGGGGAAATAAAGGAATTTTAGCACCTCCATAACATCTTGCACCAGCTCTTTCTGCGTGCTCTAAACCCCAGTGCAGACCTGGGGGACACAGAAAGGCTGTGGTGATGAGCAGACTGAGCCACTTCGGGCTTCCCATTGTGCCAGGCTGGTGACACAGGGTTGTCCCACGGTGTGTGTGTGGCTGAACCTCCCCTTGGTGACACCAAGGGTGTGACATTCCTAGCTCAGCACCTCTGGCCCAGGTAGCCCTGCTGAGCTCACCACAGGTTTACTGAGCAGATGGGGAGTGGAAAGGCCACCTCAAGCTCTGTGCCTGTGAAAAGGCTTTTCCCTTTGTCTGCCACCCTCACCCCTTCCAAATTTGCTGCTCCCTGCTAACAGCATCTCCCTGGAACGCCCTGAGCTGGCTGGCTGGCTCCCCTGAGCGTGGACACTTCTTTTGATTTTCTTAAGTTCCCCAGTCATTAGTATTTCCTAGCAACTTATGGGAAAAAATTCCCTAAGTAAATAGGAAGAAAAGGAAAGGAAAGAAAACTAATCCTCAACAAGAATAAAAGGTGTTAAACTATCCCTTCTTTGACACCATCATATCATATATTTGCATCAGCTGATTCATGGGAAATATTCAGATTTTGCCCTGTTAATGTCTCAGCAAGTTCATGCAAGGTACCCAGAGACATTTAATCGTTGAGTTTGTCTTTATTTAATAGAGGTTGTTTAATAGAGTCTGCAAAGCTGTTCAAACCACAGTGCATCACCACATAATAAACCACAAGGGAACTTGGGGGTTTTCTGTGCCAATTAAGCATCGATAGCCCTGGATTTGGAGTGCTTTCACCTGAGATTTTGATTTTGGCTCTGCTAGTGAGCAATAGCATTAACACACACCCCTCTGCTTCAGCACTGAATCAAACGAGGCCTAAGCCATCACAGGCTGGGAGGGATCCAAACCTTCCCAAATGCCAGTGGTGCTTCTATGCTTGAATTTAATTCAAACCCACTTGTAACGAGGAAAGAGAGGGCATTAGAGCAGCGCTCCTGGATTTAGGCATGGCAGCAGCTGGAGCAGGATGGAGACCTTCCTGAGAACGATGAAAGAAGGCCAAGCCCATGTATGAAGCACGTGCTGACAGCAGAGGATAATTTACTTGCCCTAAAGTGCTGGTGATCCCAGCTCTACCCCTGCATGTGGTTTGAGAAAGGAAGAACACATTTGCTGGCAGTGGATGTGGAGATCTGGATTAAGGGAGTTTCACAGGCTGGGAACCCCTGCTGAACAGCAAACCTGAGAACAGGGTTAGGACTGTGGCTGTGAGGTGACTTTAGCACAGCCAACTCTATCTGCATAATAACTGTTCTAATTCTAATCATTATTTATAACCCCCACTACGCCTCTTACCTGAGCAGCACAAAAAAAGCTTTAAAAGATGGTTGCAGCTTATTTACAGCAGCTCCATTGGCTCGTAGGACTCTCCAGATGCATGTTAAAGCAGCAATAAGGGAAGAAAAGCATTTTTAAAATCTGCTTTTAGAGCTGTGCATTGGTGACATGTATTTAAATCATCTGCACGCCATCAAGCACGGGCTCAAATTTAAATGTCACTGTGAAGCTCCTTCTCTTATTCCTTCACAGGGTTATTTGTCATCTTCCAATTCATGCAATGAACAGAAGTGAACAGAAAATTAGACAAACAAATAAAAATCTATGTTTTTAATGCAAAATGCAACCCTGGAAGCCTCTTACTGTAAGTTTAAAAAAAAACAAAAACAAAGCAAAACTGCTGTTAAAAGAAGCAATAGACAAAGCAGAAGTCTTTCTCTTTGCTTAAATGTTAGAAGTAATAATGAAATGAAATAATCATTATTATTGATCATCTGGCTGCCAATGTGGATGTTTACCTTTCTGTTTATTACCCATCTTGTTGTGATAAATTTGAATAAGCACTGAGGGGACAGGAATTAAATGGTAGGGTGTTTTCCCAGTCTTTAATTCTAAACTCATGAGAGGAGCTTCATTTTCCAGATCACTGAAATTTCTTGTTATTTTCTGTCAATCTGACAAAGTGACTTACATATTCTGATATATATGTTATAGATTCCAATTATTTTTTCAAGAATTCCCAGTTTATGCTTCCTCAAACTATAGCATTGCTCTGAATATGAAAACCTCTGTCTCTATAATGCTTCTTTTGACCAGTAATCTTATTTTTTGGTTAGACAAAATATTAAAAGGAGAATCCATAAGTGGTATAGCATGGTTTCCATAGCTATCAACACTATTAAAGCATTATTTCAGTTTTCCATTGCAATGGAATCTACTGAACAGACACAGATTATATCAGTGATAAAATAATGATTGTCTGCAGTCATAGGGCCAAATGTTTGACTTCTAAGGCACAAAACACCGCTGCTGATGGCAGAATGCAATCTGCCTTTTCACCTTCAGGCAGAAATATTTCCACTCAATTTTAATGTTGGTAGATGCTAAGCAAGAGATTTCTGATTACAGCACTTTATTATCAAATATTTGTTGTGTCTTATCAGAGTGGAAGTTTTGAGTTTTCCCCCAAAAAGCGAAGCTTCAGCTATCTTGGGGTTGAGATGAGGATCACTGTTCTTCTATAGAAAGAATCAAGGCTGTAAGTTAGATCCAAATGTAAAAAAACCCCAACATTTGAAAAATATATATCTCAGGTTATAATACCAAAAGAAGCCTGAAAAGGCCTCAGAGTGTTCTTTCCAGAAGTCTCATCACTCAATGCCAGACCCAGGCTTTGAGGAAACCTTGAGTAATAAATGTACTCATAAAATCCATAAGCTTCAATAAAATTAGTTATGAGATTGAATCCTATATCCTCTCAAACTGGGATATTTGGGGTTTTTTTTCTGTGGGGTTTAAGTCAGGATTATTTGTACCCAAAATAAAATATGCAGTTTCATCACCAGAATAAGTCCCAAAGTCAACACCAGTACTGGAAAAGGGACCTGGAGAATCCCACCCACTGCCCAAATCCTGTCTCTGGCACAAAGGTAGAGGTAGGACCAGGAGAGCTGTGAGGACAAAGGGAAGTTATTTCAGACTGAAAGGGAGTAGGTTAAGATTGGATATTGGGAATGAATTCTTCCCTGTGGGGGTGGTGAGGCTCTGGCAGAGGTTGCCCAGAAAAGCTGGGGCTGCCCCATCCCTGGAAATGTCCAAGGCCAACAGAGTAGGAAACAGAATTGAACAGCAAATGTAAGAAAATGTTTTTCCAGGGTTCATGAATGATAAAGCCTCACAAGGAACGTGCATGGGTGTGTAAACACATTGGTTAACTGTAGTACAAGGTTTATGTGCCTGTAATCAGCTGAGGTGCTTGGGAGTTAATTTGGCATTCAGGGAAGTAGAAGATTGTCTGGTCTAGAAGAAAGAATATTATGAGCAGCTCCATTCAGCATTCCTTACAGAGCTGGAGGAATAATCTGCTCTGTGAATTTGGCCTCTGGTTCTGTTGTCCAATTATCCTCAGGCAGATGGTGATTTTGTTTTATTTATTTGCTATTGGAATTATTTGCTGGATAGCCTCAGTAAACAATTCTCGCTTGATACATTGCCAGTGAGCAGTTTCCTTGGGATCTCCAGTGCTTGCTCTGCTTCAATAAGATGCAAAGACCACCTGGAATCACTGTGGTCTCTTCTGGGATGAGCAGATGCCTTAGAATCAGGTTTCCAAAGAAAAAAGGGTGTGATTTTGGTTTCAACATTCCCTTTCTCAGCCCAGGCACACAGCTGGTCCCTCAGGCCTCTGCTTTCATTTCCCTGCCCAGAGCTGTAGCTTTTGGCTCTTCCTTCATGTGGCAGACACTCATCAGCACGATGGTCAACGTGGAGGAAATTTTAAGCAGCCATACTCAGTATTTTGAAATATTTTACCATCCATTAAAATAAAAGCTTGTCAGAGAAAAGTGACATTAAACATAATAATCTGCCGTATACAAGCCTGCTTCTCCCCTCTGCCCTCAGGCTGTCCCCAGCCTCTGTGGTGACCTCTGTGGTGACCCATCTTCTCTCCACATCCTTCCTGCTCCCACACCTCTTCCTTCTGCTGGGAGAGGCTTTTAGATGCTGAATTCCTTTGACCCTGAGGTTCCCTGCTAGCCACACTTGCCACCCACCACTTAGCAGGGCTAAAAGGCATCCTTGAATGGGGAAGGTTGTCCTTTGTCTGTCAGGAAGATGGATAAATAGATAATATTGGAAAAGCTGTTTAGCTTCATGCTTGGGTTCCCCTGCATCTGAGCAGCACTGAGATATTATAAATACTCCAAAATAATCCAAATCAATAAAGTGTATCACAGATATCAGATATCACATCTCATATAACAACTGCATCTGTCTGAGCAGGCAACCTAAAATATCCACATTCCTGTTCTGTTTTGAGGGATTATTTACCTTACCTAGCTGTCTACTGATCACATGGATTCTTTAAAGATGTGCCCACTTATTTATGAAAAATAATTTGCAGTTTGAATTCATCCTATATAAGTTGCCAATTAATTGTGAGCCTGCTCCACTTTTCCAGATATGGATTTCCACCAGGCAGAAATAAAGTACAAAATTACTTTTCTTATTTTATGGGCCATGAGAAAAATCACTGATCTCAGGACTAAAAAGCTGGCCAGCAAAGCAAATGACCATTCAAAGGAGAATTATAGAAGCATAAGGAATTGCCAATAAATAACACACCAATACTGAAAGCAGAGGGTGAGCTATTAAGCACATCAGAGGAAAACCCAACGTTCTTAATGCTGAGATCCTAAACAACCCTGGCAGCAGCTCCCAAGAGGACAAACCCATATATCCCAGTGACTCTGAAAAGGTCATTGGGTTTTCTTAACAAACAGCCTGGAAATCAGCATATGTACGTAAATGCAGAAATATATAAAGCCAGGAGCTGAGGTTTGTGACGAGCTTGTTGAGCTTTGAAGTAACTTTGAACTGGCATTTTCCAGTGCAGAACAGTGAAAACTCAGGGGGTTGTAACTCAGTGTTCACAGAATCCCAGAATGGCTTGGGTTCAAAGGGACCTTAAAGCTCGTGTTGTTCCACCCCCTGCCAGGGGCAGGGACACCTTCCACTATGCCAGGCTGCTCAAAGTCCCATCCAGCTTGGCCTTATGTTGCCTAAATGTAGATGTTAAAACTGAGAAAGACAAAGTTACTTCTCCTGGGAGGCTGGGCTGGGAGCTGTGAAGGCCTGGACATCTGTGGAGAGCCACCAGCACATTTTTCTGACCAGGCTGTGCAGTGTTTTTTTGAGAATAACTTCATTGTTAAATGGGCTTCTCACAGCAGCACACTCTCCTGCTTTTGCCTGATGGAGCAAGCCACAGAGGAATCTGGAGTGTGTTTATGGAAGGATTGAAGAATTGAGATCTTCTCTCATTTGGATGCTACAGGTAAGGGTGGAAAGGCAGGAATTCACAATAGCCAGTCTGAGATGATGAGCTGGGCTAATCTGACTCTCTCTGTAATTAAAGGAGAAGCAGCCTGAATGCTGTGAAGCAGAATTTCGACCATGAACCCAATTTAGCTGCTCCAAGTCACACTCTGGGAGCTCTCCCTGCTCCCCATTCATTACAGAGGGAAGTAAAGGAGACAGGTTGCAACGAGAATTGATTAAATCACCTGTCTGAAATTGCTGGTACAAATTCCCTGAAAAGTGCCCTAGAACAGAAAGATTAGCACAATTTCCAGGGAGGTGTAAAAGACCTTGAGCTGCACCCCACAAAAACTGCACAATCCAACTGCTGCTGGTTTTTGGTAGCTGCTGCTGCTAGAAGTTCTCTGCACAAAATGTTGTTTAAATGCTGTAGAATGGCATTTAAAAGATACCAAAATGAAATGTGACAACACCAAAATCCTGAATACATCTATTTTTCCTAGAATTCAAATCAGAGCACAGGTATGACAGAGCAGCACAGCAGAGGTGCTAAAAGGGAGAACTTGTGGCAAGTGTAGGTGTTTGCAATAGAAAATTTGGACTTTAGAAAATAAACTTACAACAATGTTGGACAATGACATTCACCTTATAAGATAAAAACCTTGTGAAACAAAGATTAAATAAATACCATTCAAAATAAAAATAATAAGCATAATGATGAAGTTTTCAACTGCTTCTACAGCCTGACAATAGATCTGACAAGTTATCAAAAAAGCTGAAAACAAACAAAATAATACTTTTTTTTTCAATAAAAAAAGTGTAAAAAAACCCCAATTTGTAATGACTGAAAAGTTTTCTTTCAACTTCAGTGGTACTGACTCGTGAATAACCCTTGGCTAAGAAATTTTAGGTATAACTTCATGCCTATAAAGTTCATCAGTCCTTCAGATGATATAAAATAGAAATATATTTTCTTTCATAAGCGGGTGCCATAGAGCAGTTTGACTCTTCCTTCTAGTGCACTTTGGTGTAAATTCTGCTTAGAAACAGGGTCTATCCTAAGTTCAGCTTGAGGTATGAGAAAAATCCTGAATTCACAGGTATTTAGGGACATACCCTGCCTGTATTAGCAGATATTCTTTATACCCAATGTTTTGCCTGTTTGGGCTAATTGAACTCCCCTGGCACTGCAGACATTGCCCCAGAAAAACTCTCCCAAGATGGATTTGCTTTCATGGCTCTTCTCCTCTTCTTGTTGTATCCCCGTAGAGCTGTAGCTGGCAGAGGTTTATTTTACAAAAATCTCTCTCTGTTGACTTCTGTGCCCACCATGTGGTCCCTGTTTACTGGAGCAAAATAATTTTCCTGCCATCTCCCAGTCCTCCAAGCCCTGTTACTGGAAATGAAGTTTCGATGTCCCAGGCATTGGCGCGGTTGCTCCTGCCCGTGGAAGATGGAAGCACTAAACTGTTAAATTAACAGCTGCAAACAGCTCACAGAATTGGGATGAAAGCAAATGATCGTGACTCCAAATCATTCCTCCTGAGCAGAGCAGGCCCCTGGTGCTGAGGGCACAAAGCAATCAGCTTGGCCAGGCTGAAATTCCACAGCAAGCCAGATTCCACTTCCAAGACCAATCAGTTTAGATGAAACACTTGGAGAGAGAAAAATAATCTTGCAACTGATGGAGAAACCTTAAAAAAACATTCTGAAGCGGAGGGTTATTTTAAGGCCCACATTGCTGCTCAGATGGCAGTGGTTTTTTCTGGACTGTTTCACCCATCCCTACACAATGATATAAAAGTCAGCGCTTCATTGAACTTCCTAATA
This sequence comes from Dicaeum eximium, assembly GCA_013396995.1. Classification (NCBI taxonomy): domain Eukaryota; kingdom Metazoa; phylum Chordata; class Aves; order Passeriformes; family Dicaeidae; genus Dicaeum; species Dicaeum eximium. Next base: position 287,334 of record VWZP01003314.1, on the reverse strand, counting down.
GCCAGGACATATTTCCTTCTCAACCCCAGCGCTGCCTCTCGCTAGGAGCTTTCTCCTAAGCAGCATGACACAACATATTGTAAAGGGAAAATGATAATTAGAAGGAACATTCGAGCAGAGGAAGTTGTCTGGAAAAATGCTTTAGTTAAATGAAGCGGTGAAGATTGTTTTTAACTTAATCTGTTAAACACACTCGCCCGCACGCGCTCGGGAACGCCTGCTCGCTGCAGAGCTGCTGCCCGTGGATGGAGCTCAAACCTGGGCAAGGAGCAGAAGAGAATCCTTGGGTTGATTTTAGAGGGGTTAAATGGAAATGCAGAGGGATTGAAGGCACATGAAGTACCCAAGTTCAGGAGTGAAGTGCTGCCAGTGCTGTGAGCCAGCTCTGTCGCACTCGGTGGATGCACTGGCTGCCCCTTCCACCTGCTCAGGGACATCACAAGGCTGTGACCCATATTGCCAAGGAAAATCTGCATCACCACTGGGAACACAATTCTGTTTGGATGCTTGCATCTTGCTTTCAACACAGAACCATTCTTCACATAAACTGGTGTTTAAACCGTTGGTAATTTCGGACAAATGTGTATTAGGGGTGGATGATAAAGACATATTTGATACAAATTACAAATATTAGAGAGAGAAATAAATAGAGAGATTGTCCTAAGGGAAAGAAAAAAAAGCACACCACAAAAAAGAAAAAACTTTTGCCCTGACAGTCAATTTCTGTTTGAGTCTTTGAAATATCTTGTGGGTGGGATGGAGGGAGAAAATGGAAATCTAGAACATCCCATTTATTTAATTAACCGGACCACTGCAACACCAATATCTCCTCCATTCAGGAATGTTTTGCTTTTGCATAGATGAGGGAACCACCATTTAGACCCAATTAATGTGGGCACGGAGGAGACAAGGATAGAATTCCATTTTTTGAGGAAGAAGGATCAATTTTGCTTTGGACTCTTCCAACAGTGATGCTCCTATAAAATCTGCAGGGATACCAGGCTGTCAGAAGTAGCCCCAAGTGAAAGGGTTGGACAGTGCAGGCAAAGAGGCCAAACAAAATTGTTTAATAGAAGTTATTTTTCCAAGTAAATCGTCCTGTAATTGTGGAATGACTGGGATGGTCCCCTGTGTGGAGATCCAGGGATGAGATAATGAACTGCCAGGCAGGGAATGACCATGGGATAGGGAAGAAAGCAAGTGGTGCTGGAATTGGAATGGGGCTGTGTGGGAGAGGGATTTTCCTCGTGCTCGTAGCTCAGCCTCAGCCTGGGGGTGTGGTGCAGAATGAGATCAATACAGAACAGATGTATTCTCCAGAACTGAGTTTTTTTTCTCTTTTCTGTTAATAGAGAAAATATTTCTGCTAATGCAGTAAGATTTCTTTTCTGGTAACTTTCTACTTTTCTCTTTCTGCCCTTGGCTTCCTTTTGTCTTCAAGCACAGAGAGAAGAATCTGAAAGCAGGGCTGGGTTTCAGCTCTTTGCTGGCAGCTCAGGGCAGTGCAGCTGAGCTCATTTGTGCTCAGGTTCCTTTCCACAGCGCTGCAAAGTCAGGTTGGGACAGAGCAGCCGTGGGTCACTCTTACAATCATCTTCCTTCACACCGTTTTTCAAAAAGCTTTTAGAGCAACATGACAATTGCCAGTGTGGATAAGGATCAGTGACGGTTTCACCGAGTGACTTACCTCAGGAAATGATCAAAAAAGAAACTTCATAGGAAAATATAAAACCTGCCACCCAAGAAAATAATGTAACAAATCCCTAGTGTAATAGAGAATAAATCTAGAGAAGAGCCCTGAAACTCTTCATATATTCAGAAGCTTCTTGCTTGATTAACTATTAAAATTTGGGATATTTTAATGGTCCTCGCAGAATCTAGCTAGAAATGATGTACTTCTACACAGGAGATCAAATGAATCTTGGCACTCCTGGCCAAGCCTCACCCTCTGCATCCTTGCACTCATTGCTCAGATAAATTGCCTTGTCCAGGAAGGTGTTAGAGACTATTCACTGAGTGCAATGTCTGCCCACAAATCTGCTCTTCACATCTGTGTAAATCTCGACTCCTCTCACCCTGCAAAAGCCAATTCCTTGTGGCCAAATGAGAAGACAAAAGGATAATCCAACACTCTGCCGATGGGCCCTGATTAATTAGCAGGTCTTTCTGTAGGGAAGTGCCCGGGGTGGTCCTGCATTAGGAGAAAGGAGGTCATGGGAGGTAAAATTCTCCAGCAGAACCTCCATAGCAGACTCTCAGCACAAGTGATACATTTCTCCTTGTTGGGTTTTATGTTCCCAGTAAATTTTGTGCAGGTGGAAAACGCCACCTTCATTGCTCTGGAGACCCAGACACTGTTGCAGGCATTATTTCTTTTTCTGACACCACCTATAAACAAATATGTTTCTTCCTTTTTTTTTTTTTTTCTTTTCCCTGTCCTTTTAGAAACTCTGCCGTGACAATAGAATCCAAATTCACTCTTTATGCAGGCAAAAGATGTTCATACATGACAGGGAGAAATTGTGCAACTACTCAGTGAGGAATGCCAGTGCCTTTAGTCATGTTGCAGGTTGGTTGAGTTTGGCATTGATATGGGCTCCCTTGTTTGTCTTTCCAGTTTAAGTGTCTTCTTTAGGAGAATGGACAATTTTTGGTCTTTAACACTCAGCTCATGGATAATCTGTCCCTGAAATGCCATGCTACAAATCTTGAAGCAAGTGGAAACTGTTATTTTGCAATGTCTGATGTGAAACAAGAGCATTTTTTTTCTCTTGCTTGTACCTAAAAATCAGAGCAATGGTTTACATCCAAGTGAATCCTCCGATATCATAAATAGTCAAAATTGGTTCTTTCAGTTTTTTTCACATCTGGACTGGTAAATGAGCTCATGGCATCATGAGGGTTTTATGTAGCAGGAAAACCTCCATGAAAATGGCAAAAGTGCCAGCAGCAGAGAGTTCAGGCTCTGGCACCTGACTGTGCTTCTGCCTTTGCAAGTCCCTGCAGCACATGAGAGAACTTTGCAGCAGCCGGGTTTTCTGATTTGTTTTTCTGCTCATGAACTTTACCCACTGCTCTCAGTATCATTCTGAGAGCTCAAAAGACACAATATTTTAGCCTTTTTCTAGAAGAATCTGTTGCAGGAGGTGCTGTAACAGCACTCACTACCCACATGACCCATCCCTCATTTTTAAGGACAGTGCATCAGCCAGACTGAGTAAAACACAGTTCTGAAAGTACATCTGGCACTGTGGATACCAGACACTATCTGAAGGCTGAAAACGTTCATTTTCTGCATCAATGCCAAAAAAATAGGGCAGAGAACAGTGGCTGACTTTAATAGGAGCAGGACAGGCTGCAGCTTAAAAGGAATCTGCTCCAGGTGACCAGTCTGAGCTGGTAATTTATTATTACTGCTGTAATTTATTATTACTGCTGCCACCCCAGTGCTGTAGTAGATGCTGTGTTTGGGTGAAAGTCTATATGGGCTGTCAGAATTGTTGCTTGTGTGCTTTCTCTCCTGTAATGGGACTAAACACTCTGACACCTCCTACCCAGGAATATTTACTGCTACATCCACAAAGAAGCATCAAATTAAATTTTCCAACCAAGGCAGGCTTCCTCCAGCCCTGTTGGAGCATTACAGATTTCCTCAATGACAGTTAAGGAACTTGAGACCATCAGCATTTATTGTTAGCTTTGATTTCTGGGTAACAAGTAATAAATAAAATCCAAATTCAATAACTGCTCTCCTTGCAAAACATGTGTCATCTACAAAGATCCATCACCTATAGGCACGTGCTACAGCCCTCTCATTTGTACTTTGTCTGCAGGTGGCAAACTAAACCCAGGAAATAAATGTACTGTAATGGGAAAGTTAAATGTTCAAGAAAAAATTAAAAGCTAAACAAGCATTTTCACATCAGAGGAACTTTGGCTTTACTACCAACAGCTCCACTGTACAGAAAATTTTGAAAGGACGTCAGCCCATGCCACTAAGATTTTTTCCAGTTGATGTAAAATACTTTCCTCCCCTTCCAGATCCCTTTTCTCTACTTTAATTTCCTTGATGGCAATGTAAGCACCTGTATCATTGTCTTTATGTCCATCAGGGAGTCCTGGATGCTCCTTCTCCTTCCAACTCCTTGAAAGTCGGGAATGGCAGACACAAAACCAATGTGTGTTAGAGCAGGATGTGCTCTCCTGGAGATGTTGCTCATCCTCAAAAGACAGTGACTAATCTCTTCCATTATTTCTCTTTCATTAGGGAAACAATTGTCTGTACCAGACAACTTGTAGCAGAATAATAAAGCAAAAAGTAGGGTTGTGAATAAATAGAATTGGTCAATATTGCTTTTGTTAAGTCAGATTGTGGCCAGAAATCTCCTAGAGCTCTTTGAGGGTGTTTATGAGCTTGTAAATGAAAAGGATTGGTCAGCATAGCTGTATATCCACAAGATTTCCATTTAATTTCCTCACTAGGGGTCTTAAAGAACTGAGTCCTCCATGGGATAAAATAACTTCTCAATTTGTGCATTAACAACTGGTTATAATATAAGGAACAAAAGGTATGGATGGTTTTTACTGGTTTCCAACACGGTTGTAAAAAGTTGTCTGCTTGAACTGTTTTTATTCAGTAGTTCTACATAACTGAAAATGGGGATGAATATGGCAAATTGCCGAGGATAGAAACGTACTTGTTATAACCAGACTTGGAATTTATTTCAAAGAAGTGTATAAGTTTATGTGTCCTCCCAGGAGATATAAAAATAGTAGAAGAAATATATTGGGAGGGAATTTTTGACTGGATAAATTATAGGAGTCTGGACTGTGTTAAATAGGCAGTGATGATTCAACTGTGGTGGATGAAGAAGAGTAAAAGATGAGATAAACCTGTGAAATTATTGGCTGTGGGGGGAAGATGTACGTGGAGAGATTATTCAGTTTCTTTCAATATAAGAACAGGGATATATATAATGAAAAGAGTCAAAAACAGAATTCAAGTAAAAAAAAAAAAGTAGTTTTGGCACGAAATAAAGAATTGCTTTAAGGAGCTCATTGTCCCAGGATATTTCAGACGCTGAAACTGTGAACAGATTGGAAAAAGCTGCTGTTGTTGCACAAAGCTATTACATCTATTACACATTATGAAGCCCAAAAAGCCCTGAACTCCAGAAACTGGGAAAATCATCAATTTAAAATTACATTTCTTCTTGTAGATTCCATCCTAAAGAACCTGCTAGCACTCCCATCATGATCAAGACAGGGAGCTGGTCTTTGATCCAGCATAGGACAGCAGTTCTTCCATTTTTATGGGAGTAATTCCACAGCCTGGCCACCACCTGAGCCTGCCTAGCACATGAAGTGCCTGGAGAGGAGCTGGGCCACAGCTGGACCTGGATAGGGGTAGGAGGCTACAATAATTCTGGAGTTTATACCCATTTATACCTCAGATTTCTCACATTATCTCTTCAATACACCTTGCTTTATGTCAGAATGGCAATTTTCTCTTTGCAGTGATGTGACATAACACCATATAGAAAATGGTCTAGTTTAATAAAACCCTGCCTACCTGTATATAAAAACAAGTTTTCTTTTTCTTAATGGTGCCATTGGAGAAAGCTAACTGGTTGTGGAAAGGACAAGACTATTGTGGAGTCAAATTCAGCATGGGAAACCAGGGATGTTTATCAACACTTGGGGACTAAAAAAGTGATGAAAAAGAGAGTTGATGAACTGTGACCATGAGCCTCAAACCTGTCCTCTCTTCCTTTCCTCACTCTTAATGGATTAGGGGGTTTTTTGGAAGGATATTGGCTGTGAAGGACATCCAGAAAACATCCTGCTCTTGCTCCTGTCCAAAGACCACTGGAGTCAAAGGGGCCCTTTCCTGCAGCACTTTGTGTCCAGGCTTCAGCTCCCAGAGCAGATTATCCATGGCAGATAACTGGCAGGGAAGCAGTGCTGAGCTGCCTTCCTCAGCCATTAATTGCAGATCCAAATCAGGGGCCCAGATAGCAAAGCAAAGAACAGTTTGCCACTCCCTGAGCCTGGCTTAGCTCAGTCTGTGTCCTGCCTCCTGCCCATCACCCCTCAGAGCTGCTGAACTGATCCAGCTCCATCCCTCTCTTCTTTCTCTGGTGTTTGCTGGAGGCCACTCCCCTGAGGTGACACTTGCAGGTTATCAGTGAGCAGAGACCCCACCTCTTTGTGTGCTGGCTCCCAGCTCCATCCCGTGGGAGCTGCTGTTTCAGAATTGTTTGGGAGTGTGTGGGTTGCCTTGTCACGTTGGTTGGGTAATGAAAGGGTACAGAAAACAGCCTGAGACCTGCTACTGGAGACGTGTAATTACTGCTGATCTCAAGGGAGCTTGTAAGTTGGGGGTTCTTTATTATTATTTGTGCTATGACAATGTATCTGGATCTTTACCTTTCAGCCTTATCCTGTATTTAACAAGCTAAAAAGGTGGGTGTATCAGCAGGGTTTCTAAGGGGAAAAGAGTGTGGCAGAGTGCTGAGTGCCCTGTGCTGCTGTGTGGGTGTTTCTGACAGCACAGGATACAGGTGATTGCAGTTTACCTGAGGGTCAGTTTGGCTTCGCTCCTGTCCTGTATTTTTTACCACATAACAAACACATCATGACCCAAGGGAATGTGGTGAAATTACACCCTTATAGCAGCAAAATCCCTATTAATGGCTAATGCAGGAGCTAATATTAAATGCTAATGCAGGAGCATACACCTTTACATTTCTAATGTATCCCCACTTGCATTTAGCTTTAGCAAAACACAAGGCCAGATGATTCCCCAGCCAGCCAGGAACCCTCCAGGCACCAGAGGCCACGTGTTTTCCACCAGAGGATTGACATCCCTATGGTGGGTTGGAGTGAGAGCCAACCTCTCAGCCAGGAGTTATTGGAAACAAGATACCAGCATTGGTCTATACATATACATTAAAAATTCTAGCAATTTTCTCAAAACAGAGATTACTACTCTGTGCATCTGCTTGGAGGGGAGAGCACTAAGGGAAGCTTTGAACTTCAACCCTGTGTCCCCATCACAACCCTCAGAGACCTGGCAACATCCATCACCTGGGATTCCAGCAGTGTGGAAGCCAAGGATGAACCTGTGACTTCTCTTTTGTGGATCTCCTGTATCTTGAGACAGAACAAATTTATAAAACACACAAAATTACCTCAGCAGAATCAGAGTCTGATTTCAGCTGCTCTTCAGTGGTACTCCCTGCTTTGTGGGGCCATGGGTTCTGTGCATTTGCAGTACCTAAAGTGAGGTGATATTTTAGGTATTTTAGGTGTCTCATTTCAATGTATAGGACTAAAGGACACAACCCAACACTTTATGACAGTTTCAAAGCAAATTTGTCCCCATTCCTTCTTCTCCCCATAAAAGACACTGCTGTGTTGTGACTTAAGTCTGATAAAATATTTAAGTTTGGATAAGTTTACTCACTTTTCCTCATTTGTTTTTGGAAAAAAGAAAATCCAACAGGAGATCATGCCCCCCTTTTTTCCATTCCTCTTGGGAAAAGTTTGGACACAGTGCCAGAAAATTTCCACGATGGAAGAAATTCCACTGTCTGAAAACCCACAGAAAATCTGAGAGAAACATCACATATTTTTGCATTTTTCCCTTTAATGAAAATGCCCTATTGTGGGACTAATATGGTGCACCTGTAAATTGTTGCGGGTTTTGAGCTGGATTCCACTTGCATACTTACTTACCTGCAACTGCATGGAGAAAGCTGAAAGGCAAGGAATGGTGTATATAACCTGGAGATGGATTGTGAGGGCACAGTGAGTATTTAATTTGCAGGAAAATTTACCAGCACCAAGATCTGAGCACTCAGGTTTGGTCCCTGAAAAGCAGAGGCTGCTGTAGCCATTGTCTGGTTGGGAGCAGAGGAGAAAGGAGGCCTCAGGGCTGAGAGAAAAGCAGATTTTGTGACTAAACCCCGGTGAAAATGAGCTGTGATCCATCGGGAGCAGAGTCTGGCACTTGCCTCACCTTCATCCGTGCTGTTTCCTCTCCTGCTGCTTGAAGATAGCCAAGAGCTTCCTTTTTAATCAAGGACCATTGGAAAGCAGCAGCGGGCTCCACTCAGAGCGCATTGATTGGCTTCCAGCCGCAGTGACAATTGCATCCTGTAATCAAAGCAGACATCATTAACGGCACGGTTATTCCCCCTCACACACTCACACCCTCACACACGCTCCTGTAGCAGGAGGGATGACTCTGAAATGCAGAACACAAACAGTGCCCAACCTTCTCCTGGCTGGGCCTCCTTCCAGATGGATCCTTTGCCAGAGGCTCCAGGAGGGCAGGTGTCGGTGGCGGAGTCAAGACTGGAAATCAAAAGGCAAATCCAAAGGAATTGAGAGGGATTCCGGGGTGATGCAACTGTCATTTTCCCTTAGTGCCCCCCCCATCCCATCCCATCCCATCCCATAATGCCTCTTCACCTCAGTAAGATTTTGTCATTTGGGAAAAACTTGCTTTAAAAAAAAAAAAAGGATAAAACAGCTTGGCACAAGGGAGCTGCAGCTCTTCAGTTCCCATTAGAATTTCTGAAACGACAATAGCTGAAAGGTTAGGGCAAAACCTATTAGAAAAGAAAAGTTGAGGTAAATCAGGTGAGCTCATCGAAGAAAATAGGGAAAGATTGGTTCCCTTTTGGGATTAGGTCTAATTAAGGTGAGCAAGCAGCTGTGCCTGTTTGGAATAACAATTGTGCTAGCATGTCACTTTTTTTCTGCTTAGTTTAAATTTATATAGTTTGGGAATGGTGGATNCATCTCCATCTCCATCTCCATCTCCATCTCCATCTCCATCATCTCCATCTCCATCTCCATCATCTCCATCTCCATCTCATCTCCATCTCCATCATCTCCATCTCCATCTCCATCTCATCTCCATCTCCATCTATCTCCATCTCCATCTCCATCTCCATCTCCATCTCCATCTCCATCTCCATCTTCATCTCCATCTCCATCTCCATCATCTCCATTTCCTCTCCATCTATCTCCATCCAGCAGTGGCTCAGAACATTCTTTAGCACACCTGCCTTTTCCTTTCTTTTATTTTTTTTTTTTGAGTGTGAAATAAATCTCCACAGAAAATTTATCCAGATGAAAAATGAATTATTTTAACCTTTACACTTCCAAATCAGAAGAATAATATAGATGTTAAGGAATCAGTGGCATCTGAACCTAGCAGTTTGCTTTAAAGCACGAGGCAAAAAAAAGTTATGTAAAATCTCTGTGTATTTTACTTTGAGTTGTGTTTGATGACATAAAAATGAAAACCTTTCTTCACCAGCCAATATCTGTTATTCCTTTAGAAATTTGGCTTTACTTTACTCCCTGATGATTCAAAAAATATTTTCAGTGAAGGTTAATTTTTAAAGGTGGGTATTTTAGAACTGAGGTGTTGCAAAGTGGTGTTCTGAAATGTCAAAAAAGTAAAGTAATGCAGTCTCAAAATCCATACTTGTGTTTCTTCCCACCAAAGGTGTGCACTGAGTTGAAACTTATTTTGTGTGTAATTTTCATACCTCTAAATTTCTATTTGGAGTCTTTTCACATTTATTTCTTGTAAACAGCCATCCATTCCTCATGGTATTTGTTTTCCCTTAACTCTCCTTGTAGGAGTCAAAGTCTAAAGGAGTCTGGCCTAGAACAACTGACACATTTCTCTGTAATTATAGACCAGAGATGTTTATGGAGCAGTGGACATCCAAGCAGCTCCAGCCTCTCACCAGCACTAAACTAACTTCACACATACCTTTGTAGAAAACCAGGATAAAATGCTGCTTTATTTTCCATTTCTGGGATATTATGAAACATGGCTCAGACCTGGAATGAGATGGAGACAGAGAGTTTACAAATTATCCATAAGCAAATTTTTCGACAATAGGAACATGAATTCTCTTTACTGCAAAGCATCTTCTGGAAATGCTGTTGGTATCATCTGCTGATTCTTTCTTTCCCTTCTCACCTGGTTTCCAGGTTTTTTGGGGTGAAGGAGACTCTTCCATAAAAGAATCAGTATGAGACAGAAAACACAAGAACACAAGCCTGTCACATTGGGAAAAGTATTTCCCTGTCAGCCTGCATCAGACTGACTTATTAGCAAATCATTAGCAACAAGCAAATCTCCAGAGTTTGGAATTTCTTTCCATTCATTCCAGACAAATATTTAAATGTGTTTGTCTTTATTACATTTCTCTGGGCTTATTCTAATGTGTTTGGCCTGGAAATCAGACTGAGGATTTTGGAGCCTGGAACAGCTTGACAGAGCCCACAGACTAAATGCAGAATAAATCAGTCGTGCCTGGTGCTTGGGCTGGGTGCCTTGACAAGGGATGCTGTTTGAAAAATCCCTTTAGATTTAGGACCTACTGTCAGTAGAATCATAGACACACAGAATATAACAGACATTAAATCTCATCTCATTCCACCCCTGCCATGGCAGGGACACCTTCCACTGTCCCAGGCTGCTCCAAGCCCTGTCCAGCCTGGCCTTGGACACTTCCAGGGATCCAGGGGCAGCCACAGCTTCTCTGGGCACCCTGTGCCAGGGCCTCAGCACTTTCACAGGGAAGAATTTCTTCCCAAAATCCCATCCAACCCTGCCTTTTGTCAATTTTAAACCATACCCCCTCGTCCTGTCACTCCATGAACTTGCCTGAAGCCCCTCTCCACCTTTCTTACAAAAAGAGAGAGTTTGTTTGCTGTGGGACCTGCAGCCCTCCAGGTCCTCCTCTGAGCTGCCCCTATAGTTGATTCTATTAATAAGTGGATTTATTCCCAGGCACACACGTTTCTATTTTTCACAGCTGGTTCTGACCTATTTCAGGGACTTCAGCCAAGAATGCCTATCAACCAGGGCACATCCCAACTCTCAAAGAGCAAGCAGCTCCCTAAGGCACGATTTCCCAGCCGCTGGATTGTTGGAAAGAAGGCCAAGATCTCCACAAAAACAAACACTGCCTTACAGAAGCTTTGCCTTGAGGGGAAACTCGCACTGCTACAAGCCACTTCAGCCACTGGGTTCAACGCAATCCCCAGTGGAGGAAAAAATTAAATAAAAATTGGCTGGCTCTTCTACTACACAAGCAGACACAAAAGCACAAACACGTGCAGCACCGCCTTTTCTAAAAGTGCATTATTATTAACTGGAAACAGCAGCCAGATCCATCATGTTCAGCATGCCCCACATCACTGCTTCACTAAACACCACAGATTATTTCCCTGTAATTGCCTTCCTGAGCTGTCTAGCAGCCTCAATTCATTTCCATTAAAGCTTCGGAAGATGAGATCGTTTAATATTCTCACATTCCCCCTTTTACTTTTCCTCAGTTTTGTTTTTTTGGTATTTTTTGCTTGGTTGGTTTTGGGTTTTTTTTGGTAGATGTAAGAATTATGCGCTCACTGTCACCCTCAGTCATTGAAGTTAAAGTTTAGCACTTGGTATTGAAACAATAGTGAAGTAACGACAGTAATTTTCACCATATGTGTTTTCTCCTGAACTTAAGAGGGAAATATATTTATGCCCTGCACAATTTGACAGACAACAGCTTTGCTTCTGTCACATCCCTTCACTTCGCACAGCACAACTTGGTGGAGCAGACACGAGGAGCAAAAGAAAGCAGAACAAATCCCTGTAGCCTGGTATCATCCAAGGGCTGACACCAGACTGGTAAATCATCTGCTGATTGTTTGCGTTTTGTAGCTGCCGAGTGTTAATTGAAACTATTCCGGATGTAGATTAAGTTTCTGCACTCGGAAGTTATCATCAACGCCTCACCTGCCTTGAATAAGAGCTGCACATCCTGTGATAAATGCAGTGAGCCTTTTTCCTGGTTTCACGGAGTGTCTGCAGCTTCCTCCGGAGGATTTATTCCTCACCAAGTCTGTGTCACCCCCTGTGCTGCCACTGAGCACACCAGTGTGAGAGAGCTTCCACCTGCTCATAGCAACAGAAACACTCAGGTGGCTTCGGATGAGATTGGATTTGATGGCAGGATCATCTCCTTGTACAAAAATAGATATTAAGTGAACAATCCTTCCATCAGACATGTACAAATCCTTGAGCTTCTGCCACTCTGGAAGAACTGCTAATGTCTCTATTAGAGTTTCAATGCTGGCTTTGTCTCACCGATGCTCTGCTTTGGAGAACAGGATCCCAGGATCCAAGAATCCATGTTACCATTTCTGTGCCTTTTCCTCATTTTCTGCACGTGAGTTTTGCAGCTCTGATTTTTTTTTTTCTTTCTGATAACTGGTAATCTCATAAAGGAGCCATCAGATATTTCAAATCTCTCCTGTTCTGGTAATTACTACACTTTGATGCAGCAATCTTTTGATGTTGCTGCAACCTCATTTTTTCATTAGTTCCCCATGTCACTGCTGTCAGAGTCTGACCTGATCTGACTCTGTGCTCCCCCAAAATATTGACTGCCAGACAGAAAACTTTGGACAGGGCTTTTCATCCTCATTTCCTGCTCAGCTGTGTAAGTGCCAGGTAAATCTTGGAGTCACACAGCCTGTGCTCATCTGAGCTCTGCCACACCGTGTGCCTGATCAGATCCAGAAGTAAAAGCTCACTGAAAAGGCCTGCTGAGGCAGCTTGGAGATCTCTGCATAATTCAGAGGATCCCAGTTAGTGTGGAAATGTGTATTCCACATTGACAGCTCCATGGGGACATGAAAAGCAAAAATTCACACTGTTGGTAGATGAAATGGCACAGGATAGGAAATATGATTAGCAAGAAGGACAATTCATAAAGCAGAGCAGCCCCATGTTATCTTTCCAGTCTTGATCTCCTAAAGCAGCTCTAGGCCTTTTTTTTTTTTTTTTTTAATTTTTTTTGCAGCATTATTGGTTTCTGCAGCATTTCTGGGTTTTGCAGCATTTACTGCAGCGTTACTGGGCTCCTCCTCAGCTCTGCTGGGCCACAGAAGTTGTGAGCATCACCCTGGGCCCAGCTCTTCCTCTGCCTGCCCTAACAGAGGCTCAGCCCCAGAGAGGGGAAAGCAGGAAAATGGGAAATAGGGCAGCTCCTGGGCTCCAGGAAGGATTGTGCCTGATTTGCCTCCAAAAATAATTAAATCAAAATAAATGGCCTAACACAGACTTATGAAACACTTGGCCAGCTCCTAATTTTGATTTCAGGGGCATGTAATGATTCACATCAGCTGGATGTCTATCTCTATACACATATATTAAGATCTGATACAATTACCGCTTTTCCAGTGCTAAAATAGTCTGGGCATGAGGAGGAATTCAGATAAAACAGAACTAAAATGTTGAACTCAGCTGCCTCAGACTGCCTCTCTGAGCCCCCAGCATGGGAAGCTGCCCTCCAAGCACAGAGCTGCACATTATTTGGGGAGTGAGGCACCCCTGAGGTCTCCTTGGGGTCAGACCACCAACAAAGGGGTGAGGGATTTATCTAATCTGTGTCTTTATGGAAGCAGGGGCTGCTTTCTGTGCTGAGACTGAACTCAAGGAAGGGAGGGAAGGAAAGAAGGGACAGCATTTTCCATGCACAGGCATGAAGGAGACAGAGCAAGGCAGAGATGTTAATGTTTATCAACACATCCACTAATGAGAGAAAAGCAAGGCCTGATGCTGCAGACAGGTAGAGATATTCTAAAAGAAAGGTCTAATAAAATATGGTTTAGGCCATGCTACTCTAGCTAAGCTTGCAGTAGCTTGTAAGTTCCCATAAAGAAAAATCATAAGAATGAAGGCAGTTAACATAATAACCTATTCTAGTAAGAAAAATAAATTTGCACCTGCAGAAACAATAGGTCTGTCCCATGAGAATCAGTGAAGAAGATATGTACACAATCCAAGAACAGAGAGATTTGATGGAAAGGTAAAAGGCCTGTTAATAACCAATGAATTGAGTGGCAAGAAAACTAGTAGCTAATTGGGGTTGAACAGGAGGTCTGTAAAAACTGTATAAAAATTAGTTATGTGAAAAAAGAATTGGCTTTTCTGCATGAAGAAACTGAGTCCTGCCTGCTTATTAATGCAAAACCCTGCTTTATATGGGGTTAAACACACTCAGGAGATGCAGGAGACTAAAGAACTGGAAAGGGTTGCCTATGCCACAGGCCCATGGACACAGGGGAAAGTTTAAATGTGACCAAAATGTCACTGAGACAGTGGTGCCACTCAGGTCAACCAGCAACAGCTCTGAGAGCCACAAATGAACTTCTCCCCGGGGAACCTGAGGGTTGGTGAAGTTACTTGCAGTGTTTGGCTCAGACAGCACCTGTCAGGGCAGGCTGGGGTGGGAATGTGCAGCTTAACTCTTCCCTGCCCAGCTCAGACTCCAGAGTCAGCCCTGCCTGGGGCTGAAAAGGGGAGCAGAAGGTGCACCCTGCTTCCCTGGGGCCTCTCAGCCACACAGCCTCACACTCCTCCAGGGCACTGCGTGTTTCCACCCTGTTTGACCCCCCAGACCATCCCTTCCACCCTCTCCCACAGCTCAGGAAATTCTGGGATGTGCTCCTGGAGCCAGCTCCTCTGCAGCTCTCTACCACGGCTCCCGATGGACCGAGGGTCCCGAGCTCAGTGTCAGCCTGACTCATCTAATGACTGACAAGAAGGATGCATTTCCACTGCACAAACCCTTTTGTTTGTTTTTTTTAAGGCAATCAATAAGCCCCTGATTACAATGTTCCCTTCCTTGCCCTTGTTCAGATCTGTGCAAGCCTGGTAACGTCACTGAGTGGAACAGATAAAAGTTTTACTGGTCCTTCAGGGCTATTATGCCAAATGAGGAATTGCTACATATCCACCCACAAACAGCTGTTAATGTTTAATTTTTTACGTAAAATGCTCTGGAAATAGAGATGCATCAGGCTGAGCAGCTGTTAATGCTCAGTTTGCCTTGCAGTGGCTGCAGTGTGGAGAGCAGTGCTTCTCTCCAGCACCACCACTGCCACACTGGGTTGAATACATCAGCAACGGGTGAGAGCTCAGCTAAAGCCTTGCTCCTGTCAGCTCCAGCTGCTGGGCTTGCACAGGGTCCTGGAACTTGGGCTCACATTGCAGAGAACATTCAGACTTAATCCACCATCAGAAAAAAGAAGAAACCTCACTTCTGAGCGGGGAATGCTTTTTACCTTTTGTTTCTGCACATCAGAAAGAGTTGGAGTTTGTTGCCCATATCACAGGAAGCCAAACTGGTTTTTCTGCTTACCTTCAGGATGTCTGATTTCTCCTGATTTCACTTTACAGCTTTTTAGATGGGGGCCAGTGGTTGAACGAAGCTGGACCTTGCCAGCAGGCTCCTGGCACAATGGACTTTCACATATTCCTCCAACAGCACACATGAAATGAAACCTTCAAACAGATAAGACACAAACTACAGGTCTCAAGAGGTCAGAGGAAGTGGAATTAATCTCCCTCTGACATATGGAGGCCACAGCAAATGAGAATAGGTGAGGTTTGATGCCAGGAGGAGAAGCTGGCAGTGGGGCTCAAACTCTGATAGCTCCTGCTCAGAGCATGGCTCAGCCTGGCTTTCATCTCCCAAGGTCTGGAGCAGCTCTGTGCTGCAAAAAAAGCCTTTGAGGGATCTCTCTGTTGAGAAGGGAAGGGAATTGAGAAAGGCAATCACATCAAGTCCAGCAGTGCTCAGCAGCCTGTGGAACTGATGCCACCCAAAACCTCCCATGTTCTCTTAGGAAATCTGTATATTAGACTTGGAATTAGGAAGCTCAGGTTTGAGAAATGGCTGCTGATGCCCTTCTCTAAGAAGTGACTCTTACTGTTGTCTTGACATTATTTGAGCACACCTCATCTCAAAGGACGTGGCAAACAGATTAATTAAGCATCCAGTAAATAAACTTATAGGGAAAGTTTATCAAACCAAAGCACAGGGCCACAAAGTGATTTATGCAAGGCTGTGGCTAAGGCTGATTCCCAAATCCATTCCCTGCACACCAGTAGACATTGACTTTTTTTTTTTTTTTTTTTTTTTACTGCCTCTGCCACAAAGCTCAGCCAGCCCATAAAACGGAATAAAACAGGTCACTTAACACAGAAGCACTCTGGACAACTTCCTGCTGGGTTTCTTTAACGAGGAGAGCAGAGTTTGGCTTTGAAGCCTCAGGGCAGAAGTCCTTGAGTGTGTGCATGTGAGTGTGCGTGACACCGGATAAATGTGATCAGATCTGGTGTGACAAAACTCTCAGGGAGACGTGGGCACTGCCATTTCTGCAGCAGGGCTGCCCGTGCAGGGCAGAAAGGGAACATGTTCGGGTGTCAGGAGGTGTTCAGAGTCCCGGGAGGTGAGGTGTGAGCTGCAGAGCCATCACATGCATTAGCAGAGACATCCCAAAGTGACAGGGACACTGCCTCCTCACCAGGGCCAGCTCCAGCTGGAACACTGTGGGTTTATCCTGCCAGCCTCCCTTTCCTGTGCAGTGCCCATCACCAGAGCACGGGCACAGGAGGCTGAGGGGCAGCACAGGGCACCAGGGAGAGCCAGAACCTTCTCCTTCTCTGTGTGTGCTCCAGAGCAGGGCAGCACAAAGGGATCTGCAGCCCTTTTATTCCCTGAGCAGCTCCAAATGCACCTGGAAGTCAGAATAACAGATTTAACCCCGCTGTGAGCAGGCACCCACTGAGATCAAGGGTGATTAATTTAGGATGTGATATGCACCAACAGTTCTAGGAAATGTTAAGGTGTATTGCCTTCTTTCTTCCGCTTTTGCACCCAATTATGTGACTGGGGAGAGTGGTTTGTATTACACCCAAGAGACTTTCTGAATGGAGGAAAGCTGGAGAATTAATTCATTCTGCACACCTCTACCTCAGCTAGTTTGTGGTGTAAGAGCTCTCATCAAGGAAAAAACTGTCAGACATTCAAACCTGAGCATTTTGCATGTCTTTAACCAGTTCTTCCTTTTTATTTATTCCCCTAAACACAGTAGGATTTGGCAGGGAGAACTGCACAGGTGGAGCTGAGTAATGACTCTCGGGGTTTCTATAAATTAAGAGCACCCAAGCTGACAATGTACATGTTGTCTTCACCAGTTCACTCCCCCAGCCCGTGCCAGGCTCTCTGCAATAAACTTCCTCTCCGTTTCACAGCTAATCATGTGCAGCATAAATCCCACAGATCACAGCCTGCTCACAGGGCTGAGGAAGGATCAGTCTGAGGTGTTTATCCTCAGATGTGAGAACCTGAGACAACTTTTCTCCCCTGCTCACCCTCCAGCACGGCAAAGGAACCTCGATGAGGGGAATAATCAGAGTTCAGCTTATTTTCTAATTCAAATGCAAAGCACCTGGACATCCCCACTTGCTATGCTGCCCACCACCTCTTCCCTTTCTGTGTCCCTTGTAAACAAGCTGCAGGTGAACCCTGCTGCTCAGCACTTTTCAGGCTTTATCCCGCTATTTTTAAATACAGCACAAATGTGATTAGCACATCAGCCTGATTATCTCCACAAGGATTCAAGAAGAAGACTGCCAGCCAGCTTCAAGTCTTTGGAAATCCTATTAAGGTTAAGGGAAGCGTTCACAGGAGCAAGGGGTGGTGCAGAGGGTGCTGCTGTGGCTCTGGAGAGGTGCACAAAGGGAAAAGCTGCACTGTCACACTCTGCCTCTTTGTGTCACCCCAGCAGCACAAGTCATGCAGGGAACTGTTAAATCTGCCCTTTCCTTGGTCACAAAGGTAAATATTGTACTAGAAGCTCACTGAAATGCCCTCTCTTGGCCTCGTGTGCCACATTTCGTCTCTTGCTCTCAAATTACATTTTTCCCATGTTGCTGGCTTCTTTTCTGCTCTTTTGGACACTTGTCCAGCTTCTCAGACACTGATACGCTCAGCCAGTATGGACAAACAGGCACGTGGGTGACTTGTGAGAGCACACACCAACATTTTCAGAGGTATTTGGGTTTGCAGAGGCCCAAAATATGCCTTTTTTGGATTCAGTGGGCTGACTCTGGAAACACAGCACAGCATCTGCATTTCCATCTGGGAGATGGGGAGGAAATCTGGACAGACATATGGGAGTCACTGTTTTTATATTTCCAACATTGATGGATAAGCATCTGAATTTTTGACAGCCATCTACTTAGCTCAGAGTCAACAGAACTTGCTCCTGTTGGGTAAAAGAACAAGTATTTCAGATCAAAACTGCACTGATGAGGGATCAGAGCTCCTCTGTGGCGAGGAGAGCTGCACTCCCTCTTGGGAAACCTGTTCAGACTCCCTGGGTGCCTTAATTCAGCTGTGCAAGAGCCTGGATTCAGCACAAAGGCTATGAGTGCTTCAGTCACACTTGAATCTAAAAAGTCAGACCCAAGTGTTGACAGAGATGTGAAAATATTTATTCTCAAATCAGTTCCTCTTTGCAGACCTTAAAACAAAAGGTTTTTCCTCTTGCTGTTAGCCAGATG
The DNA here is from genome assembly GCA_013396995.1 of Dicaeum eximium. Taxonomy (NCBI): domain Eukaryota; kingdom Metazoa; phylum Chordata; class Aves; order Passeriformes; family Dicaeidae; genus Dicaeum; species Dicaeum eximium. The sequence goes on along the minus strand of VWZP01003314.1, from coordinate 268,886 downwards.
TGGTGCTAAACACACATATATGCACAAACAGGTGTACATATATCCCTGTGCAATTTTCCCACAACCTTGCTATCTCCTGGAAAATTCCCCAGCAGGCATTAAACCCCAGAAATCTCCAGAAAGGCTAATAAATCATTCTAAGTATGATGTTTGCAGGGAAAGGCATTTTGGAGATGATAAAAAGAAGCCCATTTTCCAAATGTCAATGAACCCACAGCAATGGTGAGTGGCTTTTCAGATGTCTGCCCACTTATTAGAGATGTGCAAAGTCAGGTACCTACAATATTCGACTAGAAAAAGTTAGAGTATAAATGACTGTAGCCTTTCCAAGTCTATAAAAAGGGAGGCAGGGATCAGAAATGATTGGGGGGGAAAAAATGAATCTCCCACAAGCCTATTTTTCAGAAACCAGAGTTCAGCTTGCTCCTGAGAGCAGCAGGAAGCACAGCATGGAGAGGTAATTGCCCATGAGAAATTCTCTTTGAATGCATAAGACAACATTACTGGGCAGAGAGGCAAGAGGAGGAACAAACACGAGCTCTGTGTGTGCTATTCAGGAAGCTGTTGGTACCAATTCCTACAAATCCACATTTTCCTGATATATTAATTAATACCTGGGATGAAAGTCACCCAGGCCAGGGGCTCAGTGTGTCTATTGTGACCTGACAAATCCCAGCACCTCTCATGTGCTTATAGTGTGGGACACAAGAAATGGTGAACATAAACACAAATATCACATCTAACAGCAGAAATGAGATGTGAGGGTTACTGTGGTGGATAATATTCATTATGTTCCTGCTTTTGAGCTACCACAGGGAATAGGATGCCCAGTTCTCTCCATGCCATCACAATCACAGAGCATTTTGCAATAGGATCCTACCTCCTTATTTTTTTTGTCATTGGCAAAGGAACCATTTGGAAGTGAAACTCCTGCAACCTTTCATTAAAGAAGATGGGAAGCCAAGAAAGTGAAGGAGATAGATGGCATTTTAATGAAACATTAGACACAAAGTGATGGCCACACTATTGTGTGTTAGAAAGCTCTGAAGGATGCTCAGCCAACTCGATAGCTTGATGGAATGAACATTTAAATGCTTCCTTTTGGGAAGGAGGTGTGGGATAATGGAACAGGGCCACGCTGCTGGCAGCTGAGGGGTTGATTTTTGCAGCACAGCTATGGCTGATAGTTTTAATGACCTACAAATATGTGTTAGTATTGTAAGACAATTAAAATTAAAATGCCCAGGACCTGATTCTTCTCCCACATGCAGCACCAGTTTCAGGGAATTTGTGCCTTATTCACATCAGTACAAATAAAGAGAAATCCCAGCTGGGCATTTCCATGTATAAGCCTCCTTACACAAGTTTAAATCAATCCCTATTAAGCCAAGACTGATGCAGATCTTTGGCTTTCAGTAAAGAAACGTGCTTTAAAATGTTGTCTAATAGGAATAAACTACAAGCCAGGGCTTTAGGTTAGTTCCTGTACCTTTCCTGATGAACCTTGCTACAGAGGAAAGTCATTATTTCAAAAAGAAGGTATCAGTGGTGTGAAGCCAGATTATCTTGAGCCTGCAGGGAAGTTTATTACTTGGCTGCAGCACCTCAGCAGAAAAATATTTGATATTGATACCCATCTACCAAACGCAAAAAAAAAAAAGAAGGAAGAATAAAAAAGAGAAACTAAACAGTTAAATGGACTAAATGACTTTTAATGGTGCTTTCCAACACAAACTATTTATGATTCTAAAACTCTATAAATATTAGATTGCATTTTTAGCGTTTTCCTACTTATATCTGTCAAAACCTGCAAGCCTGCCTGTTCTCTGAAGGGACAGTCCTCACTGAAGCAGGAGTGCACCCATGTGAGCTCAGTAACACCCCCACGAGCATACCCAGCTTCTGCATGGCCAAAATGTGAATTTTATAGATGCAGCTTAAAAAAGCCATCTGGAATTTTTTTTTTTCCACTGTGTTTCCCATTAAGTGCTTGTTGACTGTAATTAAAATAATTTATATTTCACAAGGGCAGTTCCGTCCCGCTCTCCCTTCCACATGGGGCCATGAACTGCAGCAGCAATTAGTGAGACATGAGTGATGGAAGTCATGGTTTCAAAAGGTCAGAGATGGCTTTCCTTGCTCACAGCAGCTGCACACAGCATCAGACCTGAAAGGAGCTGAAACCTCTACCAAGGGTTCAGGTTTGTAGCAGGCACATTGCACCCAGGTAGATGTAGGTGGTACCAACAGACCCGATATTCTATACAATATTCAGTCCCTGTTCTATAACATACCCAGCCCCTGATTCTCTACAATATTCAGTCCCTGATTCTGTAAAATACCCAGCCCCCAATTCTCTACAATATTCAGTCCCTGATTCTGTAAAATACCCAGCCCCCAATTCTCTACAATATTCAGTCCCTGATTCTATAAAATACCCAGCCTCTGATTCTCTACAATATTCAGTCCCTGATTCTATAAAATACCCAGCCCCTGATTCTATACAATACCCAGCCCCTGACTCCATACAAAATCCAGTCCTGGCTCCCTGGGAGCAGCAAACAGAGCCAGGGGAAGATGAGGTCTGAGGAAATTCAGTCTGCAACATAGCAAAGGGTAGAAGATTTTCCTTGGCCCCACATTAAAATAGAGTTTTCTCCAATGCAATCTGCCAGAAGTGCACCAGAGAAACAGCTGTAAATACACACATAAGGAGTTTTCTAAGAATAAAGAAACTTGAAGAATAATGAAATTGGTTATGCTGATAGGTAGTTAGGGGCTAGAAAATCTTGGATTATTCTCCTCCTTGTTCTGTGAGAGCGGCAGCAGAGAAAATCAGCACAAAAAGTCCTTGTTTTTTCTTGTGTTTCCATTTATTATTATTTGCAGCAAAGTCTCCCCATTTAGATCTCAATTTCCTTCCCCTGCTGCAATGGGGTCAGCACGGCGGGGTGAAGGCAGCGCGTGCCCGGCTGCCCCAAGGGAGCAGGAATCCTTCACCACATTGCTGTGATTGTCAGTGCCGGAATGTGCCAACCTAAATGGAATTTCACCTTGGGAGCTGGGGCTGAACTGAGCCTGAGCAGAGGTGAAATTCCCCAGGCATATGGCGAGTGCTGTGGCTCGTGCAGTGGGAGCCCTGGAGCACTTCATCAGGCCCCGGGAGCCCCCCATTATCTCCAGAGAGTGCTGGGATCAGGGCAGGAGAACAGCTGTGAGTGTCTCTTCATGCCAGTGGGGAGCTGCAGAGTGCTGAACTACTGCCTGTGCAATAAAAAACAGGAACACAGCTCCTCTGAATTAGACCACTGAGGTCTGTTTGTTTCAATTATCACTGGTACAGTCAAGTCTCCTGAAAGATCCCATTAGCTCCCAACTAGGTCTTTTACACACAAGCACCTTTTCTAATACCTTTTTCTTTAATGAAACTGCTCTTTTTTTAATAGCTCACACTGGAGCAGATACCAAAAAGAGAGAGGGAGCACTTAAAAATAAATGGGTCAAATGTGTCCCTGGTGTAACGCAGTGGGGTGTATTGATAGTTTGTTTAGATCTAAGCTGTTGAGCAAGTGAAATGGTGGAAAAAAGGGGAAAAGAACAAAGAACAGAATCTAAATAAAGACCTGTCTTGTCCCCTTTTTCCTGGTTTCCCTTCTACAGGTCACTATGTGCTGCTTCCACTTTGCAGTGAGGTTTTGTGGATAAGGAGTCACATCCATCATTTTCTACCTGCTAATGCTATTTACAAAACCCCTTGCAGGGAAATGGTTAAATTCGTGCCTAGTGCCTCCATTCATGCCTCCACCTCTGCAGCTGGGAGAGAAGACAGTCTCCAAAGAGGAGCACAGTTTTGTCCTTCCTCTCCCTGGCTGCTGTGACTGCCTAAGGAAAGGTTTGAATTTGTTTAAAATGCCCAGGATTGCAGCTCAATTAAAGTTCAAAAAACATCAAATAAAGGCAAGGAGGCAGAGGTCAGATCTCCTGGTCCCTTTGTGCCTGTGACAGTTCTCCAGCACGCTGCTCTTTGCCCTGGGGAGGACAGCCTGGGCGTTCAGCCCAGAGGGCAGCAGGAAAGGGATGGTGCTGTGGGACTGTGGCTCAGAGGCTTTGACAGCAGCACGAGCACCCCAGCAATCTTGGCTGCTGCCAGCACAAGGAGGAGAGGTTCTCACTGAAATTGGATGGGAATCCTTTTCTTTCAAGATACCAAATCTCATTATAAACAATCTGCTTGCAAGCCCACCACCAGTTCTGCTCGGTGATTTTCTGCTGGGAAATGCTGCTGTATTTCAAGTCTGACTTTCTCCACACTCATTTTCCAGCCCTCTTGTTAGGCTCTATTTTGCAGGGTCAAAAGGCCCTTTACTCTCAAGACTCCTCTCCATGTAGACTCATAAAACTAATGATAAAAATCTCCTCTCCATCTTTTAATAAGATAATGAATAGAGTTCTTGGTGCTTCAGGTCATGTAACTAATTTCCCATGCCCTGAATCATTTTCCCAGCCTTCCTCTGAGGTCTGTAAGACCTTCCAGTCCCTTACAGAGTCAGGGTCAGAAGTGGGTGAGGTCTCCAGCAGCCATCACTCACCTCAGGACAGAGATGAGGTTACTCCTGTAATTCCATTTGATTCTTCCCATGTGCCCAGGGCTGTCCTGGTGCTGCAGAGCTGAGAGCTCCCTTTGTGGCTGCTGCCCCACCACCACCCCAGAGCCATCACCTTCCCAGGCAGGATCTCCCTTCTGTGGCTCCATCAGCCCTGCTCCCTCCCAGCTGCAGCAGCTGGCTGTGTTGAGCTGCAGGGGCTGTGACTGTCCCCTGCACACAGCGCTGGGCAAGACACACCTCGAACCCTGGGTTTGGCTTGGGATCCTCACTGCAAGGAATGCAGCCTGGGAAGGGTCTGGAGCACAGGGTGGAGGAGGAGCAGCTGAGGGAGCTGGAGGGGGCTCAGCCTGGAGAGAAGGAGGCTCAGGGGAGCCCTTACAGAGCTCTGACAGGAGGGTGCAGCCAGTGGGGTCGGCCCCTTCTACAATAACAAGCCACAGAAGCAGCAAGAATGGCAACCTCGAGTTGCACCAGAAGTTTAGACTGGATATTAGGGGATATTCTTCATGGAAAGGCTTGTCAAGCACTAGAAAAGTGAGAGAGCTTATGGCTATTATTGATCTGTCCTTTTTAACTCGAAAGTGAAGAGCCCCCACTGCCCCAAGGGCTGGAGGAAGGGGAAAGTGCACCACAAACCAACACAAACACACATACAGCAAGGCTGAAGGGAATTTTAGCGAACATTTCCCTTCTTCTGAGTTTTGTTTGGGGCTTTTTTTGTGGTTTGTTTTTTTTTTTTTTAAAGAGAAATGAAGAATAATCCTGTCCTTCAGAGGAGATATATTCCACTGGATGGACTGTTTTTTACTATAGCTGATGTCCCTGCCAGCACAGAGGAAAGCAAACTGAGTGATTAGAAGAGTCTAAAACTATTGCTGGAAGTGAAAAAGGACGTGGAGCAAGGACAGTTATTTTTAAGCTGTGCAGCATTGCATGATGATTCAACAGCACAAAAGTTACAATTTCTTGTTGATCACATTTTTTTTTCTTTCTAAACCTCTAGCCAAACTTGCAGTCTGTGCCTCATGAATTACTACAGTGGCTACCAAAGAGAAAGAAGGGACCAGTTTATTATAAAATTCATTTGTTGGCACTTGAGCTCCTGGGAATTTCACTTGAGTGCAAATTGTATTTGCAGATATTAATGATGGATGAAAGGAAGCCCCAGATGAGGACAGGAAAGTGCAGATAATTTTGGCTTTACAAGGTATCTGGAGAAGGGGTGAGTGTATTTGTGAGCCCCAGTTAATGGCAGTGCATTCCACGGATGGCAGAGCCAAGACTTCTTTATCACCCCAGATCCTCTAGCCAAGCTCAGTGGCCAGGAAAGAACCTGAAAACGGGTTTCAGGAGATGATAAAAGTTTAAAAGGAGGGGGAGGCAAGGGAAGATATATCCATTGGTGCTAAATGGAATAAAGAATTATACACAAAGAGCGCAAGCCTGCAGCAGCCGCAGTCAAGAAAACAAATTAACCATTTATTACTTCTCCTTCAGTGTTTTTAAATATTTATGGAATGCCATCCATAACCAAGTTAATTGTGAATGGCTGATGGTGTGTTTGCAGAGCCTTCTTTCACCTGGGAGCAGCAGAGCTGCCGTGAAAGGCACTTTTCATCAATGACAATGATTATACGGCCCCTTAACAGCTCTCTGTGTGCCTTGGGCATAATCCAGTGCAGCTACTCCCACAGGGCTTTGCAGGGCGTTACTGGTGAGTGGAGCCAAGAATACCAAGGGAATGGGAAGAGCTCAGTTCTGTGTGTCTGTGCATGCAGGGTGAGTGTCCTCTTGGAGACAGAAACCAGCCCCATTTTGCCGGGCAGAGACTCGTGAACATCCACAGCTGAGAAAATAAAAAAGCTCTGTGGTCCCTGCCATTTACAAGGTAGGAATTAATCCAGAGTGAGCTCATTACTGCTGGTAGCACCTTGGTTAACTCAGTATTTAAATAAAAATAAAGAACGAAACCCAACCTGCTACTTGAGCAGTGACTTGGTGTCAGAAATGAAGAATTCATCTCTACACTGATTTAATCATATCAGAAAGATGGATGCCAGGATTCATTACTGTGACAAAATGTTTGTTGTTTAATCACATTATGTGCCAGCTCTAGGGGAGGCTGAGGCAGGTTTATGTGACACAGACCTGCCACAGGGATCACAGGAGCTGCCTCCTGGCTGCTGCTGCTCCACACACAGGGCTCTGGGATGTTCCTGCTGTCCCCAGGTGAAGCTCAGCACCTGCAAGTGGCACCACACACCTCCCTTTACTGCTAATCCAGCTGCTGTGTTTTACCTGCTCCCTTCTTTTCACCATGTGGACACTGTCTGTTCACCCAGGTGCACGGAAAAAGGGAATCAGCAAACAGGTACGACACTGAAAGAGGGTTTCTGGTTCCTTTCCAGATTTTTATGCGAAATCCTGTTGCTTCCTGGAGATGAAATCCAAAGAAGTTTTTATTTTTGCCAATTCACAACTTTTCCAGGCTAACCCTCATCAAGGTTTGCCAGACTTTCTTCAGTCAGAATAAGCATAAAAAACAAAATCTGCTTAAGGTATTTCTGAGGCATTTTCCATTTCGGTGACATTCAACAGATTTTCATGTTCTGCTCAGCTCGGATGAGAAATACAGTGAGCAAAGCAAGCTCATGCTTGGGCAGCTGGTTTCACTGTGGTAACACAGAATCACAGAAGGGTTTGGTTGGAAGGGACCTTAAAACCCATCCAGTGCCACCCCTGCCATGGCAGGGACACCTTCCACTGTCCCAGGTTGCTCCAAGCCCTGTCCAGCCTGGCCTTGAACACTTCCAGGGATCCAGGGGCAGCCACAGCTTCTCTGGGCACCCTGTGCCAGGGCCTGCCCAGCCTCACAGGGAGGAAATCCTTCCTGAGAATCTTCCAGAGAACAGGTAAAATGTTGGGTCCTGCTCCCAGCTGAGTCCCACCAGGAATTCCTGCAGCTGGGGTGCAGAACAGGGAGAGCTCTCCTACAAACCCTGCTCAACAGAATCATAAATCCACAAACATGTCCTCCCAGCCCCAGGCTTACAGCTCCTGTTGTTACCACACATCTTTCACAAAGACATTCAGCCTGGAGCTAAGGGCTTCAAATGATGGAGAATCCACCTTGCTGCCGGGTAATTTATTTCAGTGGTTAATTACTCCCTGCTAAAAACGTGCTCCGTATTTCCAGTCTGCATTTCTGCAGCAACTGCTTTAAAGCAAGTTTTTAAATGAGTTCAAATACATGCTGGAAAAGGACTTAGGGAGTTAATTAATACTGTTTGGATAGCCAGACAGTGGAGACATGTTCAATAAAGCTGACATTTATGTATCACTATCAACTCACAAAGATGAAACACTGAATTCACTTGCAAAGCAACAGGCTTGTGGATTTTTAAACATCTTAGTAGAATTTCAATAAAGCTATAAAGAATAATCTACTTAATTTCCACCAAACCCTCTCTCTGTGATGTAAGGGTAGAACAGTTTTATTTCTCATAATTTAGGGAAAAATATTCACTCTTTAGTCCCTTGCAAGACTGAGCTAAGAAATATTTATCTTACTATTTTTTTTTTCCCATTATTTATAAATGCTGCTGTCTTTCCCCAGAGATGGGCATGAGGCTCAGATTCCTGACATTGATTGATTCAAGGGGGAAAGTTTGTCACATTTGATCTGAATAGGCAAGCAGATGCAATCCTTGGACAGATGTACCAGGGAGAAAAGTCAGATTTTTATCTTGAACAGGGCTCTGGTCAGATGTTACCTGAATTCAGATCCTGCAAGAAATTATTGTGACTATGTAAAGAGAAATAACCTGCTGGGAGAAAATGTCTTCCCAAGTCTTGCACAAAGTGAATAGCTCTGACAACTCATTTATGATAATTCTCCTTGAGATTCACACCTTGCCTAAAGTCAATGGACAGAACTTTCCCATGGCTTCCAAATCAGTCAGACCAACAAATCTGGGGCTTTTCCTGAAAAATGCCAAGACATGCAAACGTTTCTGCTATGACTGCAAAGGTCTTCCTCCCCTCACCAACATGCAGCCATCAGAAAAAGCAAGATTTAAAGGGATTTCACACTGCCATAAAAAATAACCCACAAATCACTCCTATGAGCTGCCAAACTGAGCTGACCACTAAGAAAGGCCAAGAGCTGATTTTTTTCTATCCCATGAAGAATGATGGGAGATATTGGCATTAAAATCAATATGAAGCTTGGGACTCACATCAGTTTTGAAAATTCAAGATTTTTTTCTTTTTGTGGTTTGGGTATTTTCAAATGTTTCAGTTCAATTTAATTTGAATCAGCTCAGTTCACTCCATTCCTCTGGTTTGTTTCACTTTTTTAACCATCTTATTGTTATGTTTAAGGACAAATGAATAAAACCAAGATGTTTTATCCTGGAAAAAAGCAATAACCAAAGCCTAGAAATTTATACTTGGATTATTAAAAATAACACATTTCCCTGTTAATAACTTCGTTCACTTTTCATTTTTCATGAGACATTACAAATGAAATGGAATTTTGTTTTAAAAAATTCCCAACCAACCCATATATTTTTGTGTTGGTAAATCCTTCCTGCCTCCCTCTGCAAGGACCTGTAGTGCTTCAATGAAGACCTCCTGTCTCACCCAATAAATTCAATATACCTGTCTCCAGATGGGGGAAAACTGCAGCATACCAACATGAATCCAAGTAAAAAATTACTTCAGCAAGAATTTCTTCTTTATTTTACTGAGAGCAACCTGGCAAGCCTTCCAAGGAGCTGACCCTGAAGCAAAACAGATGCACAGAGCCTTGCAACACCTACATCTTCATTTCTTATGTTTTGCTTTTTTGGAGAAGTGTAGGTGTCTAATGGAGCTTGGGAAAGCCACATTTTCCTTCAACTACACACTCAAAGTAAATCAAGAGTGTCGAGTAAAGAGAAACTAATTCTATTTTTCTTGCTTCCAGTAGGAAGGAGAATTGTCTCTCCTCCCCTTCTTGCCCCAAGCAACAGCCTTGGCAGCAAAGAATTTTTTTTTTTCATAAAGCATAATGCAGAAGCAGCTCTCATTCACTCCAGCAAATCCAGTTTAATCCTTGGATTTGTACCGTTTGCTGACTAGACTGAGAAATTTGGCTGCATCTAATCCTTTGGCTTCCGAAGAAAAATGGCTTATTTAAATATTTAGCCGCACTTTGTCAATAGCAGCGGGACGGGGGTGATGGATGACAGCAATTATGCTGGGTGCATCTCCATTAACGTGCCACTTTTCCCAGGTATGGAGTCTGCCTCTTGTGTGGTTTGTTTAATGATCGCGACTGAGGAGGAATTTTAATGACCCCTCAGCAGCCCGAGCTCACTTGGGGTTGGATATTATTCAGCGGTGCGGGAGCAGCAGGCGAGCTGGGATGATCAGGGCAGTGGATTAGACACATCCTCTGCAAACAGGCTGACTCAGGCTCCGTGGCACCCTGAGCTGCAGCGGGTGGAACACGCCAGGAGACAGCCACAGCTCCAGCCAGGAGAGCAAAGCAGCTCCAACGCTCTGCGATGCAATTTTTAGTCCATTATGTGATGAGAGTATTCTACACTGCTCACCAAATTTCTGTCAGCCTTGTATCTCTCTGCTGGGTTTTTTGGTGGTCGCAGCAAGAGAGGGAACCCAACCCCCTGGGCCCTTTGGAGGGGTTCCCCTGCTGAGTTCTTTGCCAAGGATGAAGAACGTGCAGGACTCCATTTCTTGGTCTTCAGGGTTTTGTTTATTCTTATTAAGTTCAGCACACTGTCTGCACACCAGACTCAGCGTGCGAGAATCAAGGCACAAAATGGACCCCAAACACCCAAACCAAGGCTTTTTAAAACTGTTTAACCCAATTACTTTCTAACATCTACTTTGTTTTTACTTTTCTACCAATAACTTCTACTAATCTATTCACGTAACTTCCACACTACTGCTTACTCTAACCAATAACTTTGTGCCACCAGTGCTACAGAAAATGGAGCTGAAGAGGGACAAGAAGGAAGAAGAGGCAATACCCAAAATCCTCCATCTTGTCTCCTATTCACTCTCGTATTAAAATCCTAAAACCCTAAATTCTTCACCCTGTGACAAACTATGACTATTACATACTACTATCTAATTCACACCTGTGTGCTCTAACTCATCCCAAAGTCTTGGTAACTTTTTCCGGAGATGAAGGTTAAAAGCAGAGTTCTGCTGAGGGTTAGAGCTTCCCAAAACAGGCAGAGAGACATTCTCTGTGCCCTGGATGCCAACATCTCTCTTGTAAGCCATGTTTTATGGGGAGACAGAGATAGAGACAGCAAGAGGAAAGGCAGCCAGCCCTCACTCACCTGTACCAGGAGATGCCTTCAGCACGCCAGGGCTGGGCTCAGCAGTGATGTGCTGCTGCCCCTGGCATCAGGCAGGGTTTGCTGGTTTACAGAAGCACTCCAGGATGTCTCCATGCCCGCCCCTCTCTCCCGGCTTTCCAGAGGGGGGTGGAAGAGCCCTTCTGCTCCAGAGTGGAGCTGCACACTTGGCCCATGGCACACACTGAACTGGGCACTGGGGACAGGTGCAAACACTCTTGGCTCCTCTGGCTGCCAGAAAAAGTGAGTCAAGAATAAATCTGAGGCCATTCCACTGCTGCTCACCCTGGGCATGATCATCCTAAACAGACTGGATCCAGTTGTACCTCTCAGGCCATTGTAAAGGCAGAGACAAAGAGCCTGTCAATCAATGAACACAGGGGCCAGACCTACCACAGAAATTTGAGTTTAACCTCCAGTTCTCTTCTCCTCTTTTCTCCTTCTGTCTGGGCCAGGGGTCCTGTTTCTGCTGTTACTCTCTATGTACTATTCATATGGTTTATACTTGTAAAGTGAATTTATTGGACTGCTGATTTTAGTGCTCTTCTTTTTCTTTTCCTACGTACCTGTGTGCACACAGGCCTCACATGAACCATTGCCTTCTGGTCAGAGCAGTACCTATGAAAGAAATGTCCTGGATGGAATATTGTGTGTTACTATTGCTGTAAAAGAAGTGAGGTAAAATGTGACAATCTAGTAAATCCCAGATACTTTGTGTTTCATGTGCACCTGGTACAAATCTTGGAAAGTCAATTGGATGCCCAGAGGACAGATAAAAGCAACACAGATCTTTGAATGTAATTTCATTCTCAGGTAACAGACATCCTTAAAAAAATATAAGATGCACTATAAACTGTATTATCAAACTGAAGAATTGAGGGCAGTCTGACCACTAATAGGGCAGTAACAAAGAATATCTATATTTATGCTGTTCTGTCCATCTTTGGTGCACATAGGCTGTGGGGTCACAAAAGGCAGCTCAGTGTTCCTGATACATTTTGGAAGTAGAAAAAAAAATCCATTTGAAATCTGCCTCCTCACAAGTACAGGCTGGACCAGCATAATTTTCCTATCTGTTTCTCCAGATACAAGATATTATTTGCATTGGAAAGATCCCTGCACAGAAGGTGTGATGGGCAGGTTTAATCAGTCAGTCCACAGACATGACCGCCATCCTCACCCAGCTTCCACTGCAAAGAAATATGCAGAGGCCACCTTAAAACATAATTAAAGGCAGACCACACAAGGGATCCAAACAGCTCTGCCATCTATTAATGGAAATGATGGATGCTCTGTATTAACCTTGCTGCTGTTGCAGCCTTACATACAGAGAGAGAAGCAGCCGTGTGGGCGATGCTCTGAGGTTACCTCCTGCAAATTGTATTAATAATTCACTTGTCTCTGTGAGCAAATCCCTCCTTCCCAGGCCAAAGGGTTGGACTAATTTAATGGTGCAAGGTTCAGATATCCATATGCTCCTACAGGCAGAGATGAAGAAAAGCCCTGCAGGTTGGCAGCCACCATTTCCTGGGCTTTGTGCAACAGTCAGAGGCTGCCCAAACTTTTTTGTGGGATGTAGTGCCAGGACAAGGGAGAATGCCTTCAAACTGCCAGAGGGCAGGGTTAGACGGGATATTGGGAAGAAATTCTTCTCTGTGAGGGTGGGGAGACTCTGGCACAGGTGGTTCAGAGAAGTTGTGGATGCCCCTGGATCCCTGGCAGTGCCCAAGGCCAGGTTGGACAGGGCTTGGAGCAGCCTGGGTCAGTGGAAGGTGTCCCTGCCATGGCAGGGGGTGGCACTGAGTGGTCCTTAAGGTCCCTCCCCACCCAAACCATTCTGTGTTCTATGAAAGCAAAGCTGGGAATCTGCAGTCTGGCCTTATCAAGGGCAATAGGATCTCATACACATCCCTGGGAAAGACCTGGTAGCTCCATGGCTAGTCCGTGGCATTTTCTGATAGAAGTGGCAGGTCTGCAATTCAGCAGAGATCCCATGTGCCACAAATGTCCTAGAAGTGCGTCCAAAATTATTTACAAGAAAAGGTGTAATCTGTGTTATTAAAAAAAAAAAAAAAAAAACCAACTATTTTATGTTGGCTTATGCCCCATTTCTTAACTGACAGTGTTGACTTCTTCATGTCACTGGGGTGAGATAGGAGAGAGGGGAAAGGAAAGCAGAGGAGACAGAAGATGAGGAAGCAATCATAGAATATCCTGAGTTGGAAGGGACCCACAAAGTACATCCAGCCCAGCCCCTGGCCCTGCACAGACACCCCAACAACCCCACCCTGTCCATCCCTGGCAGCGCTGTCCAAACGCTCCTGGAGCTCTGGCAGCCTCGGGGCCGTGCCCATTCCCTGGGGAGCCTGGGCAGTGCCAGCAGCCTCTGGGGAAGAACATTTTTCCTGATACCTAGCCTAAACAACCAACAACTTTTGAGAAATGCCCCAAATCTGGAGGGATGGAAGAGTGATGGATTTCAAGATTGCCATACTTTTTTAAGCGTTTGTACTCCCTTGTTGAACGTCACCAATCCTCCATCACGGCAACCACTGAAGTGTTACATTGCCTTTGCCTACCTACACCGTCTAATTTGGAGTTACCTGCTAACAGTCATTTAATCCACTGCAGAGATTTCGTGCCATTTTCACTCCTGGAGCAGTCATTTGACAACATGTCGAGTGGGAGCAGCACACAGCCGAGGCTGAGAAATCCGGCTGTCCATGGGAAACGTGGGTGGCAGAAGCAGGGGGCCTGGAAAGATCCAAGAGGAGATGGTAACTGCCCAAGAGCAGAGATAATTGAAGCAGACGAGCCTCACATGAACCCATGCAATTCCATTTTCTGCCATCCACAGTGCAGCTGCCCCACTCCTTGAGAGACACTCGGGGCGTGTGGTGACTTTAAAGCCCAGATCTGGGCATTTAACTCTGAAGATGAAAACATTGTGGCTTTGACTGGGAAGGGTTTAACATGGCTGGAAACTGTAAATGTTATGGCTTCTCAGCAATACTGCAACCATCACTGTGAACACATGGCTGTGATGCCAGCTGTGAGTGCCTGTGCTGGATGTAATTGCTTTTTTTTCCTCCTAGTGTTCTTCATCAACCACCCAACCAACATATGAAGCAGAGGAATTTGCCATATGAGAGAGGAAATCTTGCACAAGATTTACTCCAGTTTCTCTCAGTGTTGATCTGGTATGAAGAGAAACAGCAACAAGAGATTATAGGATGTAGAAGCAAGAAATGATTGTTTGCCTAAAATCCTGGTTAAATCCTAAGTCACGGGGAAAAAAATACTGTGTGAGCCATTTGCCATTTTTCCTAAGGAGCCCTGAGTCTGAGCTCTCTGAGAAGTGCTACCACAAGTCTGGAAATACAGAACCAATGTGTGGATGTGACTCCAAAGCAGTGGTGACAGCCAGCTCTACAGGTGCTGGCTGCCCATGCCTGGTGTAGCCTCTTCCATCTCTGATCCTTCAGGTCCTGCTGCAGCTCCCTGAGCTGCTTTGTAGCTCCCCAAAGAACCCCCAGATCTGCTGCCTTCCACTTCCAGCCTCCCTGCTTTGTACATTCTTGTCCATGGTACATCTTTGCTCTCTTCCCTCTACCCAATCTTCACCAGGATTCAGCTCCAGCTCTGCTGACAAAGCTGTGACATTAACAGCCCAGAGTTCAGACTGCCTACACGACACAAATAAGAACTGAACCCAGTAAAATCCATCTCCCTTCCACAGCACATAAAGCAGGCAGTGGCAGACCATGGAATCACAGAATGTCCTGACCTGGGAGGGACCCCCAGGATCAGCCAGCCCAGCCCCTGGCCCTGCACTGACACCCCAACAACCCCACCCTGCCCATCCCTGGCAGCGCTGTCCAAACGCTCCTGGAGCTCTGGCAGCCTCGGGGCCGTGCCCATTCCCTGGGGAGCCTGGGCAGTGCCAGCACCCTCTGGGGAAGAGCCTTTCCCTGAGATCCAGCCTAAACCTCCCCAGCAGAGGACTTTTGCCAGTTGTTCCTGAGCCACCCAGCATGAGGCAGTTTTCCCTTCCCTCCGTAGGTTTGAATGACACAGGGAATGAAGACAGGAACCTGAATGTTTCTGTTTGTATAGTAAGGCAAATGTCAAAGCAGTGGAGAAATATTTCACAGACTATGGACCCTGAGGACAGAACTGCAGAAACAGGCTGCTGAAAGATGTATTTCTTCTTTCCAGACACCAGCTTTTCCAGGCACTCTCTGGACTTGCCTGAGGAGTCATTCTCCCCAGCTCCTGGATGAATCTGTGACAATTGCAGTGGAATTGTGGAATTCTTTACTTTTTTTTTGCCTAGATCTAATTTGTATTGAAATACGAATATTGTGGGCTTGGGAATCGACCTTCTACAGCTGATTATTTGATGGAAACAATACTTTCTTTCACCTCAGTTCAAATGAAAGGTTTTTTTCAAAGGGGGAAAGTACATTGACATCCATTCCAGATTTGTTATTCAGCAAACAGTCAAATTCAGTGTCAGCTTCCCCGTTGATTTGCAATACAGACTGTGAGGCACTGTTATCCTGCTACCATTTACTCTGCTCAGTTTCACTGTAGAGAGCTCCTGACCCTACGGAATTTGGCTCAAGAGTTCCCATAGGAAAAAAAATAAGGCAATACCCTAAAAGGGAACTTGAAAACGGCCAGTTTGTTATTGATTTGTTTAAATGAAAATAC
>VWZP01003314.1:209744-253147 GCA_013396995.1 Dicaeum eximium | reverse complement strand
CCCACCCCCTGAAAGCATAATGGTTACTTATATATACATTTAAAAGAGGGAAAGAGGTGTTAAAAACCAGAACTTATTACCTTGTTGACACTTGTAGGGAAATAACAACAAGTAAAAATGCCAGAAGCTGCTCAGCCCAAACACTTTCAGAAATAAGCATTAACATTACAAACACTGCATGAGGACAGAAGAAGGATCTCACAGGTGTGGTATTTGTAATTTCAATTGTGGTATGAGTACTGTTATGAGACTTCAACAGATATATGCCAGAATTCTAATGTGGACCCTTCATTTTCATGTTGAAATAATAATAAAAAAAATTTGTTTGTTCTCTCTCTGACTGCTCCCACGTACCTTTTGAGTCAGTCAGTTATTTTTAACAAGCAAACAGCACTTTTTGTTACAAGAACTTCTGAACGAAGCCCCATCCAGAATGACAAAAAAATGTGAGCATCATCTTCCGAGATAATTAGCAGGAAACTTCAGCAACAACTCTGATTCCTAGAATTTTAATGGCAAAAGTAACCTTTGAAGCACAGGGTTGAATTCCTCTTTAATTTAGAGCTACTCATAAATAGAAACAAACACCAAAGTCAAAAATTATGGGCCTCCATTCCCCCTGATTTTGCAGTGAAAACCTCATGCACCATCACTGCTTTAACCCTCCCCAAGTGCTGATGAAGGTAGAGCTCTGTCCTGCACTGCCATCTCCATTTCTCTCTGCCCTCTGGGACATGATGGTGCCTTTCCCAAAAACTGGGAGAACACGAAAGCTTGGAGCTGTAAGGAGAGCAAACCTTGGAACTGCCCCAAAAGGAGGTGATCAAGGCCAGGTTTAGTGGAGTTCTGAGCCACCTGGTCGAGTGGAAGGTGTCCCTTCCAGGAAGGCATGGAGCACTGGAACAAGATGATCTTTAAGGTCCCTTCTAACCAAAACCAGCCTTTGAGTCGATGAAAAGCAGAGGCAGAGTAACCAGGAAAGAAAAAGGCTGATAGTGAGGTTCACCATGGGGAAAGGCCAGCGCAGCCTCGAGGGACTTGTGACAAATTGCCTGGGGACACAGCCCTTGGGGAGGACCTGCTTGTTACAGAAAGCCACTGCTAAGAAAAAGAATAATTTGGGTTTATATCACGCCTCTCAGACCTGAGCTATGGCAAAATAACTTGAGAGATGAGCTGTAGAGCAATTTATGGCTGGAGAAGCGAGGCAGGCTCCACATGCACAGCAGCACCTTGCAGGTGCCTTTGCCAGCAGAAGTGTTCTGCTGGGCAGGAGGACTCTGGATCTAGAGGCAGGAGCGAGGCAATTTGTTCTACTGCCTCTGCCAAGGATGCTCCTCACAATCTGTCCTGCTCTGCCTCATCACAAAGGCAGGACCAGCAGTCACAAGGACACGCACTGGTCCCACCTCGCGGCCAGCACAGCCAAAGGGATGCAAGAATCCATGTGCCCATCCATGTGTCCTGTCCAAGGCCTAAGTGTCCTTCTGGGCAAACATGTTTAACACCTGAGAGTGCCCAGCAGCACCCAGGGGAGCTCTGTGAGCTGCTGCTCTGTTTGGATGGCCCTGCTTGCAGTGACAGTGACAGTGACAGTGGAATCCCTTCCACGACTGCTCCTCCTGCCAGGGGGGGATGGCTGCAGGCAGAACCACTTGTCTGCATTTGTAAGGACAAGCTGCACACTCCCACTGGGCATGTTTTCTTGGGTTGCCTTCTCCAGCAGCAGCCCTGCCCGACCTCAGCTAACCTGCAATCCAAACACTGTGCTGGAAGGGAAGGGAAGGGAAGGGAAGGGAATCTGTCTGCAAACTCTGCAGGAAGCAGAGACGCACATGAATAAAACAAAGCCAATTTGTTATCTCGGATTAAACCCTCGGTGACTTCAGCAGAGCTTGACTTGATATGGGGGTTTCATCAGCCCCAAAGTTCAGGGCAAACATGGCAGAAATATGTGCAAGGAAGCCTGCAAGTCTGGATGATTGGCTCTGTCTTGGATGAGGAGAAATACACAGCCTGTGCTCTGCAGAGGAATGGACGTAAATTATTGTAAGCAAAACCTAGCAGTTTGTTTACAGTGTGTGTTACCTAAATTATGTCAATATTTCTCTCATTTTTTTTGTCAAGCCCTCCTTCACATGCAAACAAATCCCTCTCCCACCCCTCAGCTTTCAAAAAAAATCAAGCAACCACATATTCTCTTCAAGTGCCAGTCAATCATAGGTTTCAAAGCGTAAGTAGAAGAAGAAAATATCTCTTTTTTTGCTTTTGAAATGAACACAAAATAAATTTTAAAAAAAACCCCTGCAACATCAGACCATCATTAGTGAGTGTTTAATCAGAAACAACAGATTGGCCTTCAATCATCACTAATGACAACTTCTCTGCTGTGGAGTCTGACTCTGCAGGCAAGCACAGGGGAGCTCTCAGAGGCTAACACTCAGGGTTTAATAATACTCTCTGTGACCTGTGATTCCATTTGTCCTGTAGAATCACTGCACCTGGCATGTCCAGGGCCATTTCTTATGTCCCTTCCTGAAAGGGAACAAAATTACAATGGATACCCTCTCATGCTTCACTGAGGTAAAGCCAGTAATGAAGGGAGTTGGATTTTGCTACACAATCAGGAGGAGCAGCAATAACTCTTCCCAGCAGCCAGAAAGTTCTGGAGGTATATTGTTTTCTCCAGCTATCTGAAATAAATCCCAGGGGGTAATTACAGTACAGAGAAATAACACATAAATTCTATTTAATTGACAACACCAAGAAAACAAAAAAAGAAACACAACAGAGTTTCATCCCTCCTCCTGCACTCCCCGTGCTGCTCCTAATGTCTCTGGGACATCTGGAAACCAGGGAGGGTCAGACCCAGAAATCTCAACATGGATGGGGAATCTGCCTTAATGTAAAGCTCTTATGGGAAAGCATCCATCTCAATCCCAGGTAATGGCTTACAAGGAAAACCAACAGAGCAGAAAACTGGTATCAGCCTGGATTATCTCACTCCAGGACTCCTGACCCCGCAGGAAAGGATTCACACCAGACTGCAGAGCTGCAGCTTCCGCAGCACAGGCACTGAGCAGGGTGTGCTGGTGCCTCCCGCTGCCAGGCAGAGAAGGGAGAGCTGGAATTCCCATTCCTGCCCTGGCTGCTGTGCTCCTGTGCCACAGCACCACGGCCCAGACCCACAGCTTGTCCAGCAGCAAAGGGCCTGAAAGGAAATGGCAAGGACCGTGTGGTTTTGCTGTCCTGGAATCAGCATTTGAAAGCAAACTCCTTGGCAAAAGCTGTGTGTAGTCTCTTTTCATCCAGCAGTTTATGGGTAATCCAGTGCTGGAAGGGGCAGCACATCCTGGGAGCAGGATATCCAATTTACTCCAGCTTTTGTAACCAATGCCTACATCATCACCTTAAAAAAGAGAATGAAAGGGGCAGGAAATGCTCCCTGAGCTGTCTGAGAGGTCTGGTGGTGGGCTCAGTGTCTCAGAGCAGCCACAGCCTCTGTGTGTGGCACTGACACCTGCAGGGCACCACCTGGAGCTCGCCCCCTGCTCCTGGGGCAGGTGCAGAGCACAGGGCAGTGCCAGAGCCCCAGTGCCACTGCCAGGACTGCAGGGATGGAGAGGGACTTCTCACAGGAGCACAGAGGGACAGGACAAGGGGGAATGGCTTCAGACTGACAGTGGGTTTAGAGGAGATATTAGGAAAATAATTCTGTGCTGTGCTGGTGGTGAGGCCCTGGCAGAGGCTGACCACAGGAGCTGTGGCTGTCCCATCCCTGGAAGAGTCCAAGGCCTGTCCATGTATCCATCATGATCTAAGGCTGATCCTTTTGTTCCCTGCTCTTCAGCTCAGGGATATCTCTGTAAGCTGCTGTGATAACAAACTGTCCTGCCTTGTCCTGCTTCCTGTGGGCAGAGCAAGGCCAGGGTGAGGGGCAACCAAGGGCTCCCCACTCCCAGCTCTGCCTCTTACTTCTCCAGGCTGTCCTAAGGAGATGAGTAAGACACCAGACAGGAGCACACATTCCACTACTCTCATGTACTATTCTCATGCAGATGGCTTTTACAGACATAGAAAGCCAAAAATGTCCTTAAAATACATCACCATGGAAGCTGAGAGACAACACAAAAATCTGCTGATCCCAATGTTGAACTTTAACCACTGAGTTCCTGTAGAGTTCTCTGCTCAGCCTGCAGAGCCCCATGGAAATCACCCAGGTCCAACTACAGTGTCATTGTCACCAGCCTGGCCCTACAGAGAGTTTGTTACAGAAGAACCTTCACAATGTCATTTACACTTCCCTGAATGCCAGGGATCCAGCAGCATGTGCTGCAATCCAACCTTTTTTGCTGCTGCAGAGCAGCTCTGTGGAGCTGTGGAGGAGAATGTCACCCCTGCCACGATGCCACACAGCTTGTGATTGTCTTTGCCTCCCTGTCCCAGCTGGCAGACACAGCCCTTTCCCTCACAGAGATGTAACCCCAGTATGAGTAAATCAGGATGTCACCACTGATACCCTCCAGACCCGTGAGCAGACTTCTCCCTCCAGGGCTGTGCAGAGAGGTGTTGGCAGCAGCTGTCACTCGGTTTTGTTACTTCACTGCAGAAGATTAACTCGTGGTGCTTGGAAAGAGCAGAAACCAAATGGCAGGGTGAAGAAAACATCTGGAGCAGGCAGGAATCAGAGTGCCTCCCTTCTTTCTCTTTCACACACTTCTTCTTCACACATTTTTTTTTTTTAATTTGATGACTGGATTTGAAACCACAAAGTAAAAGTGAAATTTTGCATCATTTTCACCAAACTCAGTGGGATCATGCACAAGTTTTAGAGCTTCATGGAACAGGAAAAGAGCCCAGCAAGGCCTTAGGGCAAGCAGGGCTCCTCTCTCACTGTTCCTCCTTTACACAGTGACACTGAGACACGAATATTGCTGATTACCAGGGAGGACACCAGGGCTCTCCTGCCATTCCTGTGAAAATCCCATGCACTTACTGTCAAGTGGATTCATTCTGGATTTCTGGTAGGTGAGGATGGAGGTAGTCTTGATTAATTTTCTTTCCATTTTACATTTCAGACTTGGCACTAAAGATTAAGAAGAGGATCAGGTTCCCAGTGCAGCTGCAGTTCATGGTGCAGCAGGCCAGGGACAGACCTTTCTGCCTGGGAACGCTGGGGATGTTCTGTCCCTCTCACTCAGGTTCAGATTTGGAACAGGAGGGGCCTCAGGATTTTCATTCCAAACCATTGTCAGCTTAAACCCATTCCCTGACATACCCATTTTTCTTTAAATGTATAAATATTGCTGTATCTAGGCTGCACCAGTGTATTTTATTTGTGACCAAACACAAGTTCAATCTTTTCCTGATTCTTGTAGCATCCTCTTACCCTCTCCCTTTGTTCTCTCCTCCTCTTCCCTTTCATCTCTTCTTTATTCCCATTTCTATTCCTTTTTCACTGTTCTTACCTCTAGTTTATGCACTGAATGCACTTTCCTTGGTGAGTGTCTGGGTCTGAAAGTTCTGAAAGCCAGCTCCTGAATTCTGGGACGTTGCACTACCCTGGATTCTTTTGGTAATGCCAATGCTCTCAAAGAGGCAGCTTCCCTTTTATTAAAGCAATTTGTATTGTATTATCCACATTTGCATTCAAACACACCTCAATCCTAAAGCACAGGTGTACTTGGGAGCAGATCAACAGTGAGTTTGTAAGTAGTTTAAAATACAGCAATCATAAAAATTCCAGCAGTTTTGTGAAATAGTCCTGCTGGGTTTCTCTGCTCTACTCAGTTGTGTACACAGGGAGCCCCAGATTGTTTGGGATAATGGCCCAAGCCTTGTAAAAGAGCTGTCACAGTGGTGGATCATATGGTTTCCAGTGAATTAAGCAGAGTCACTTAAATTTGATTATCCCTCTTTCAGTTAATGCATCTAAATGGTTTGGGAAAAAAAATTATCCAGCATCCAAATCCTTCCATTAAATTGTTTTGTGAATCCAGCTTTCAAACACGGTTGACAAAATTCAAGCTTTTATTGCTGTCCCTGTACACCTTCATCCCTAGGACATCCAGAATGGAGCTTACAATGCCCATCACCTGTTTTAGGTGTTTGTAGTTGTGTGTCACAACCAAAGCGTTTGAAAAGTGTTTTGGTGTCACACCAAAGTGTTTGAAAAGAGCAACAGCAGCACCAACCAAGCACAGCAAGGCAAATTTTCTAAATATAATCATTCCCCTGATTTTGTACAAGCAAAAAGAGACAACTATATCTAAATTTAAACCGAACCTCAGCACCCTAGTCAAACTGTAATTCTTTTTGAGCATCCTCTGAAAGTGCATCTCGAAGTTCAGACACACAAATGGGTCTAACAGCCTCCCTTTGCACACTGATGTGAGCCATGTCTGCTGTGAACAGATACAAATCCACCCTGGAAACTGCTACGGGACCAGAAAAGCCTAAAAGAGAAAGAGCAAAAGCAGAAAGTTGGAGCACAACCAATTTCAAACCGAGATGGATGGTGCTCTCTGCTCGCTCAAGACGTAAGGAAAAAATCTCAGAGATTAATTTGTGAAGGCCCAGCAGGAACTGTGCATGCTGGGGATTGTGGAGGAAATAAAGTATATAAAAATACAGCTTTACTGTGAGGCGAGAAAGGCAATAAATCAAAGTGCATTAGCAAATATCAGCTGTGTGAATAAATTGGCAGAGCCATTATGTTGTACCAGTTTCATGTAGCTGAATGCAGATGGAGCCAACTTCATTTCTGCAGGGGAACTGCTGGTCACAAAGTTTAAGTCACACACATTTTCCTGAAGGGGGGAAAACCCAAAACAGCTTTCGTGCTTTATCCAGCTGATTGAGTAAGATGTGATTGTTTATATGAAACTCTACAAACCAAAATAATAAATCCTGGTCCAGAATCACTTTTGCTTTCAAGTTCAGAAAATACCCCCAGGATCTTGGACTGGCCTTTTCCACATCGTGCCTTCAGGAGGGCACAGAGCCACCCAAATGTTATTTGTGAGATTTTGGGACACAGCAGTGGGTGAGCAGGAGAAGCTGGTGGCAGCAGGGAGGAAAGGGCTGAAGGTCATCTCCCCTCTGGATCCAAGGAGAAAAGGCCAGGTGCTGCAGTCAGGTGAGACACAGAACACACCTCTGCTTCCCCAGGGCAAGGGGGGCAGAGAAATCCTCACACAGACTGCCCAGGGAAGGGGAGGAATGCCCATCCCTGCAAGTGTTCAAAAACCATGGATCTGTGGCCCTTAGGGGCATGGCTTAGTTGTGGGCCTGGCAGTGTCAGGTTAAAGGTTGGACTCAAGGATCTTAAAGGTCTTTTTTAGCCCTAAATATTCCATGATTCCTCAGGACAGTACAGATGTGGTGCTCCTATGCATGGCTGAATGAGACAAAACTATGTCTTGTTCCATTTTCTGTTGAATGCTTAACTATTAAAGCATAGTTTTGTGGCATTCAGGTGGAGAAGCATCACTTTGCAGAATCTGGTTTTTGTAAATCCTACAGAAATACCACACAGTCAACACAAATGAAAGCACTCAGAAGCCCTGTACTGCCCTTTCATATTATTGTTTGCATGAGGTTGATTTTTTTTTTTTTCCCAAGACTGCTGACTCTCTTCTGGGAGTTCTTTTAATTATGCTCATAATATTATTTCAGTAGGAGCATTATCATTCCTATACTACAAAATTACTTGATTAAAAAAAAAAAAAAAGTTTTAAATCTCCATAGACTGCAGCAGTAACAAGGGGATGTTCCAACTATGCCCTCTCCAGCCCAGGCACCAGAGAGAGGGAGTGAAAAACATGTGAACTCCCCAGCTGGCTTCTTGCTAATGATTTTAACAAGGATAATGAACAGGAACTTGTGGAAAATGGAATGTTTTGTCCTCGGAGGGAGGAGAAAGGTTTGCTACTTCTTGGATTTGTTTTGTGAACTCCAAGGACCAAAAAAGTGGTAGTGACTTCTGAAAATCTTCACTCTGAATTGCAGCCAAAGCACTTCCAAGGGGAGCACTCTGCAAGCAGAAGGAGAAGAATTGTGAGGTGTCAAGAGTCTTTTAGGAACCCTGCAGTGGTGTCCCAAAAGGGTACAGGAGGGAGGCTCAGTGCTTGGGGAACTACACTGGGACTTGAGACTAATTCCCATCTCCCTCCTAATCCTCATATAATTTAATAGAGAAGTCCCTCAGGCTCGCTGTGCCTCAGTTTCCATTTGCAGAGGTGTCCCAAGGATAATTAAGTTAATGAGATGTTAAAGGAAATATGGATAAAGACCAGCTAAGAAGTGAATCAGAAGCATCCCCACAGCTCTGTGTGTTGGTGTAATTGCAGAACACCAACGTATCTCTAAATTAGAAAAGGAAAAAACAAGTTTCCTTCTTCTTGGAGCATCACTTGTGGGTATTTCTGGACGTTCTCCTACAACATTAACTTGCACCTAGAGACAGACTGAGCTGATCAGTTCAGCTCTGGAGGCAATGGTCCATAGCATCCCCATTTGCTGAAGCAACACCAGGATTTCAGCCCACAGTCGTAGGGATAATGGGGAAGTGGTTTTTTAGCAATAGCAATGCAGATTGCCACTGTCAGCAAAAAACAACTGTGAGCACATCATTCAGGATGTTGTCTTTATTGTCTGAAGGTCTGGCCAAGAGCCTGGGAAGGCCACCAAGAGCTCCCCAGGGCACAGAGTCACCTCACATAACATTTGCCACTTAGTGTGTTTAAGTCTCCCAGGCTCCTTCAGCAATTCATGGAGAGCCAGACCTCCCTGGGCATGCCCATACTCTGTGGGCATCAGACAGCTGGCCTGAAGCAGGTGTCACACCAGGTTTGAGTGCATTGCTCATGCAGGCTCTGGACATCGAGTCTTTGATTAATTATGGCTCATTCCTGGGGAAAAAAAAAAAAAAAAACCAACAACAAAAAACTCTGAGCAAGAATATACCAAATTTACGTTTCCCAGCTCTGTGAAATGCATAGGAGGCTAAACTGCCTGAAGCAAACCAGTTTGGTTTGATACCCACTGAACACAGGTGCATTCAGGAAAAGCAACAGTTCCATGTATTTATGTCTGACTTTTTTTTAATGCTGGCATTCAGCACAGCAAGAGATCAAACTCCTTATTGTGCCTCAAAAAAAATTTTGGCAGAATTTACATGTGAATGCCTTCTGAGAGCAAGTATTGTATTTACCACCACCTCTGAGTTGAATCTGTTTCCAAGGTGCTGCTGCAGCCCCTGGTAGGAACTCTCTGGGAATACTGCAGACACATCTGACACAAAACAGAGCAGAGGCACAGGAGTCACTCAGCCTCTAATTTGTGAGGAACCATCACATCTCAGATGTGAACTTCTGATTAAAGCCTCTTTCTCCTGCTCATGTTTGCTGTTTGCCCCGTGCCATTAGCGAGCTGGCAGTGAGAAATTACCCTGCCCACCCTCACTGGAGCCTTCTCCCTGGAGATCAATAAACAGCAAGCGAGGAGACACAGACTTGGACACAGACCCTGCCAGATCCAAGGCAAATCCTCTGCCCAGAGGGCTGAATGCAATCAGACCTCGGCCAGGAGCTCCCATCCAGCCATCCAAGGCCACTTTTATTCCAAAAGCTGGTAGCACCGAGCCAGAAGGAGTCTGTCACACATCAGTAGGGCTTGTAAACACTCCTTTGGGAAGGCAACTTGCACAACAGCCCTGGTTTATTACTGTTTCCTCATCCTGGTTTTATTTCTCTCCAAAGCACCACTCCATTCTTTAGAACAAACAAGTATATTTTTAAAATGGCCAGAGCACTTTGCCCTCAGCTGGTGGCTCTCAGTGTTGTGCTGTGAACCTTGCAGACCGTTCCTCGTTTCCCCAGGGAAGATGAAACCTCCACCCTCAAACCTTTTCTGTTTCACTGCTGGGCTTGTGGCTGCCTGGACAAAATTGCTTCAGAGCCTGGGGCCTCACAGCAAAAGTGGTGTTGTTTTAAAAGTGATGGGGGTGCATCTGGAAATGATGTTTGTTTTTCTGGGTTTTGCATTGGGTGCTGAATGAGGTTCCTTGACTCCTGTATCAGAACGTTTATATGATTTATTAGAATGACTTTATTATTCAGAAGGTTTTAGGGCTAAGGTGCCCATGTTCAGAGTTATATTTTTCCTCCACCATGTCAGAGCAAGACTCTTTCTTGCTTACAAAGCCAGAGAGATAAGAACTTTTACATCATAGGTTAGAAAGAGAAAACTACATCTCCTGTATCAGGAGACAGAGCAAAGGAATGCATCTGTTGTCCTTGAGTCCACACACAGACATGGGTTTGTTTTTACAGAAATCTGCAGAGAAGTCAGCTTTCCCATGGAAGGAAAAATGTCCAGCAAGTTTCCATATAAGCAACTTATAAAATGGCAGTGACAAAGTGGGGCTGGGCAGAGACAGGGAAGGTGTGCAGGTACAAAGGTAAAACCCAACATCCAAGCCTTGGGTGGAGCTGATCCCCTTGGATGGACCTTCCCGTGGGACATAGCCCATGCTGGGCTCACTGCAGTTTGTGCCAGGTGCTCACAATTCCTCCTCCTTCACCACAGGCACTTGTGGCCTATTCCACACTTGGTGGCTGCAATTTGACCTTTAGTTTCTGGCACCCCATCCTGACCTGAGGAATTCCCCCAGCAGGGCACCAGGGCCTGGCCTGGGGTCACCTTTGGTGCTGGGAGGGCACCAGCACTGCCAGCCCCACTGATGCTTCTGCTGAAGGCACTGCTCCCTCCATGGGGACACACAAGGACAGCCCAGTTTAGTTTATCACTGAAGGGTTAACCTGAGAATTCAGGGGAGTTGAAGGATCAGTTAGAAGAGTGATCCTGTACCCCAGTTATAACAAGATGTTAGGTCAGTGTTCACAAAAGACAGATGAGATATTCTGAGGAAGCCAAGGATCCCAGTTATAGTATAACCTGAGACAAATGGGGTATTCTGACGAAGCAGAAACCATGCAATAAGAACAATTAAGTAGGCTCAAACCAAGATTAATTGACCAGGGAATCTAGCCAACTGACCAGAAGTAAAAAGGTCATTATGAGGAAGAGTGTTGACTTCATCCAAAAAGACCCCTCCTCTAATTCAAATCCCACCTACTCAATTAAAAGAGAGCTACAGCGCAGCCGTAATGATCATTTAACTAATTATAATATGAAGCGGGATAGGTAATTATTATGTATTAGGCGTTTTTGGAAATTGCATGAGTATGTAAATCATCACTAAGATAAACAGAAGTTCAAATTCTGTGATTCTTTGCACATGCCTTTTGGGGACTACCCCACATGTGCCCAGTGCTGTAATAAACTATACCCTCTTTTCAACTTTGATTAGTTGAAGAGTCGTCTGTCCGTGCTTCATCACAGCCCAGCTCAGGAGCTGTTCCTTGTGCAGTGACTGAAAACCAGCCCTGGTGGCCCTGAAAGCGTTCATGTCCTTAATTACTAACAAAAATACGGATTTCCTCAGTCCTGCTATGTGCTAACCTGAGCTTTTGGCTGAATATAACTCTCAAGTATTGCTAAACTGCATAGGAGAGGGAATGCAGGATCTTCCCACGGGAATGTTGTTTCCTCCATTTTCCTGAGCAGCTCTGTCCATTATCAAATGATTTTTTGTCACCCATCAGCCCTCTTTGCCTACATTTCCATCTTTAGGAAACCAAACCACCACGTGGCAGAACTGAGATCATAAGGAGACCAGCTGGAATGCTTGGAAATAAAAAGTGTTTCTAATCAAAAGAAAAATATTCCATTTTTAGGAAGCCTAAAAATTCAAACAATATGAAAGAGCAATTAGATTTTCCCCCATGTCCTGGTTTTGGTTGAATGCTATTTGCACTACACCACTTCAAATATCAAGTGGGACAAAAAAAAGTCACTTTAAGGGAAAGTTCAAAATAGTAAAACATTTTTAAACATCATAGTATTCTGATTTCTCTTCTAATGAATAATTCTTTGTGGATTGAATGGTTTGGCAAAGATTTTTAAAGCATCAGCTTTTGAAAAAATGGAAATCTGCTCTTTTAAAGCGTTCTGATAATAAAACTTTACTTTGCCAGCCAAGGACACTGCTCCCAGAACTGCAATTTGTACTGTCCTCTTTATAGAACATTGATCTCTCTGCTACACCTATTAGAACGTACACACTTCACAGGTTAATGAAAAAAATGTACTATTGGTTTCAAATACTGTTTCCCAGGGCATTGCCTTCTGATAGGAGGGAATTTGATCAGTTCCCAGGCCCAATGGGCACTGCCCAGACAGGGAGGGACAATTGCAGTGAAACCCACGAGCAGGAGGTGACTGGGAGCAGCCACAGGCACCAAAATGACACTCCAGGGCTGTCCCACAGCAGCCTCTCCCCATCAGATATTAACTCAAGGATGGCCAAATCTGATGATAAAAGCTGCTTTGGACAAAATCATTCTGAGCCTCACCTCCCAGCCAAATTCCAGGTGTGGATTAGAATATTTTGCTTTTCTACAGCACTTTCTTTTCTGTTGAGTCAAAATCCCTAATTTTTATTCTCTGTCTTAAATGGCTTTTCATGCTTCTAAGTGATCTTAGGTTGCTGTGGCTCCTCCTTGCTCTGGTCCAGAGGGAAGATACCCAATTCTTGTATATTTTTACTGTAAATCAAGAGCAATCCCCTGAAGTCAAGGGTGCATAAAAGCAAAGAGAGAAGACAATTAAGTCCTGCTGTTTTCAAAGTGCTTTGGAATCTCTGGGAATAGAAAGGTGCTATATAAATCTAAGATATTAGTTATTAGTTTATAATAAATCCATGTGGCATAGTAATGCACACAAACTCTAAATACAGACAGAGGTCAGTAGGTCGTGTGGCTCTTCCCTGTCTCTGGAGAGCAGAGAATGTCTTGTAAAACAAGAAATGAGTGGCAAAATAAAAAAAGAAGTGCGTAAGGGCCAATAAAAACCAGCTGCTTTTTAGCCTTTATAACTGCACATTGTGTTTCAATGGCATCTTCGCTTAATACTTCAATATTTTCTCACTTTGCAAGTCCACAGAGTAATGACAGCCTATAACAGGGAGCTTCAGTGCTAATTTCAGAATGCCTGAGTCAGCCACTTATCTTCATTTATCCTCTTCTGCTGGAATCTTGTTTAAAAAAAAACCCAAACCAACTGCAATTTCATAATCCTAAAATAAATGGACACACACTCTCCTTCTGCTTTGCTGAAAATTAACTTTCCTGTGCTATTCTCCTGCAATTTCTTGTTACTGCCTTTATTCCCAGCTACATTTAGTGCCAGAAGTCAGTTTGGTCTTAATGTTAAAGCTGTAAGGGTTCCTATTCCCTGACTAAATCACGCTTTATTTAAAGATTACACAATGTCAAACCCAGCAGACCTTTCCCTGCAGGGTAGTTTGCAGCTTGTTGCCTGTCCCTGTGGTGTCAAGTCTTGTTTTCCGCTGGGGAGACCTTCATATTAATGGTGTTTTCTTCCAAAATAGCACTAATCCAGCCCAGGATTTCCTAAATGCTCTTTAATTAGCAGCAGACACGCTGGGTGTGTCTGCCTGTGGCATTACATCGTGGTAATTAGATGGACAGCTCCATTTGGACAATGATCTTCCAGCTCCAACCCAGAAATGACAGAATCACTGACTCTTTTGGGTTGGAAAAGGCCTCCAAGGTCCTTGACACCATGCCTTGGCCCACCTTTGCCAAGCCCACCTCTGAGCCCTGTCCCCCCAGAGCCACATCCAGGCGTGGTCTGGGCACTTCCAGGGATGGAGCGTGCCAGGGTTGGTGGAGCAGCCCCAAGCCTAAGAGAGGGAGCTTCTAAACCAGGAACCAGACCTTGCCTGGCCTCAGTCACTGCCTGGGGATGGTGACTCCAGCTGCAGCCATGGTCTGGGGAATTTACAGCCGTGGGCAGTGACCTGGTGCTGAGGGTTCTGTGTGCCTGGTGGCTGTCACCTCCTCCTGAGTGCACAGATGGCACCATCAGGGTGCTGGTGGCTCCTCTGCTGCTTGGGGACTGAGGGCTCACTTGGCACAGAGGCTGCAATCTCCCCTCTACAGCTGCTTTACACATCTGCCAGGTGATGTGGGAAAAGCAGCACTGGCAACTGATGTTTTGGGGTAGTTCTGTGCTTGGCTGACAGGGGTGTGTTGGTTAGGATGAGGAAATAATCCTTCCTTGGCTGGAACAGGTTGCCAGCAGAAACCAGCAGCTTTTCTTGTGTGGGTGCATTTTGTTCAGGACAATGGGGTGGCAAAAATTCAGCCAGTGCCATACACTGCTTTTTCCACCAGCAGCTGGGCTGGAAGGGACCCAGCTCAAAGCAGTCACATCAGAACATGCTGCTCATTGATTTGTTGGGATGTGCTGGTCTCCAGGGATGAAGATTTCAAAACTTCCTGACTACCCTGGAGTCCTTTGCAGGACCCACATAACTGCATCAATGCTGTTCCCACACTCTAGAAAACAAAAGGTGATTGACACAAATTATCTCTGTCATTCAGATAGCCACAAATGGCCATGGGACTGCCAGAGACTGATGCAAGGACACAGCAGGGCAGGTTGCCCAGCCTTGCTGGAGGTGTGGGCACTAAACCAGGCAAATGTAGAAGGAACACTGACATATGAAGGCTGCAAGACAGACAAAGGACTCACCTGGTGCAACTGAAGGTTCAGAATTTGCCTCCTTGTTTGGAGCAGTATGAACTTGATGAATATTTGAGCTGCCACACTACATTCAGGAGAGTCAAATAACTGCTGGTGTATTTTTTTCTCCATGCCCTGTACTTCTGCATGTGTTAATATTTGCTGTGCTTTCTGGAAATTGCTTCCATCCTGCATTCTGTTCAGATAACAGCAGAGCAGAGGAGACATATGCTGTGCTGACAGCAAAGAGATTGTTGGAGTTTTCTTAAAGCTGGCAAAGAACATAACAGCAGCAGGAGACAAATATCTTCCCCTACGAGGAGCTGTTCCCCTCAGAGCACAAACAGCTCTGTACCAGCCTGGGCTGTGATTTCATCCTCATTTTACACCAAGCACGGGGCTCTCAGTGCTGCCCATCACAGCATTAGCACATTCCCTGTCCCTCTATGCAGGAGCAGCTTTCCCAGCAGTGTCTCCAGTGGGGCTCTTTCCCACTGGAATCTGTGCAGGCTGAGGCAGATCTGGATGCTTTGAGGGTGAGCTAAAATCCTCTCCATGTCTACCCCATTTCTGACCTCTCTTGTGATTTGAAAGCCATTTTCTGAACAAGAATGGTTTTTGTCCTTCTCTGCTCTCCAAAACATTAGCCACTACTGCTTTGAGTTCTGCTAAAAAAATAACAGCTGAAGTCTCTGTAACTTTGGCCTAAACTATGATCAAGTTTTATTTTAAACTGAGGCTTAAGTACAACACTGGCAAATGGCTGTTGTAGCCTTTCTAGCAGGAGCTCAGTGCTCCAGATGCCTTGGCTGTTGTGTAAGAGGAACCTGGGAACAAGACAAAGTATTCACCCCTCAAGTCTCCACAGTTCGAGGTGATGGGTACTGAATGGAAGACAATCACACTGTCATTAACAGAAATTAGTTCAAAGGGGCTTGAATCAAGCCCAAGATGAACTCTACAATATTTTCAGCTTCAAAGGTGACCTCTCAAAGTTTCTTCTTGTTTTGTGTTTGTTTTTATCAGAGCACAAATGTTCCTGGATTTCAAGGAGCTGGTACACCAAACTGGGCTGGCAAGGAGGAAAAGGGGAATTGGAAATTTGAACTGTTTTAAGCATCACCTTTTATGATATATGGTCTCCAGCAACACATTGTGTTTCTGTAGAGTCTTCTGTTGTGGTCCTTAAATCCCTTTTCATAAATAAAACCATCTGTCTCCTTTGAACTATAGCAGCTCTAATTTAAAAAGTCAGTATTTGCCAATGTCTACAACTCATTAGCTCTGAAGCTGTGAAAAACTTCCCTATCTGGCTCTTCATTCAGCAGGCTTTGGCAATCACCGTGTTTTAAAAATTATGCCTGTTAGTTGTAAACATCCATTTTTATGAAAGATGTGTTTTGCTTTGAATATCAGGTGAATTGAAAGGTAAAAGTGAGATTAGGAGCAGAAGCTGAGCAGTCAGCCTCCAATCTGAAAGGAAAATCTCACTTGGGCACCTGCCTGGACAGCAGAGCTGGGACAGATAAACTCTTCTTTTCCAGCTGTGGGGGAAGTGCAGCTGAGCAGAGCCCTGCAGGCTCCTGCTGGAGCTGGGGAATGTGACCTGGAGAATTTCCGAGGTGCTGCAGCACGGGTGTGGATGTTGCCTGCTGGGATTGCAGCTTGCTGGAGTGCTTAAAAGCAAAGTGCAGGAAAGGAAAGCAAGGAAACATCCAAGAGAGGCACAGAGACTGTCAGAGTGAGAAGCTCAGTATTAACTCTGGTACCTGTCAGGTGCAGTTGTGATCAGTGTGATCATTACAAATGAAAGAACAAGGCTCAGCTTGTTACACACCAACTGTCTCCCAAGTTAAAAAAGAGGGAACGGAGTTTCTACAAAATGAATTTTATTTCCCTAGATTTGGTAAAGTCTTTCCCCTGGCACTGCTTTCAGCAAGGGGAAGGATGAGGTGTGTGTGAGCACACTCTGCCTGCTCAGCCCACAGGACCAGGACAGATAAGTGAAGTACAGCTCATCCATCAACAGAGCTCAGCAAGGAGGGGCAGGCTGGGTTTGCCTGCCTGGGCTGTGCCTCTTCTCTCTGAACAGGGATTTCTATCTCTAGGCCTGTTAATACAGCACCTTTTAAAGACACTGAATTCTGTTTAGAAATAGGGAGATAATGAGGCCATTTCCACTCAACACCGCATTTAGATAGAAAAACAAAACAAATAATGCTGTCAAGATTTATAGCAAATGCATTATAAAGGGCAACAGAACATTTGTATAAAGAACTGAAATGGACCTGCAGTAGAAAACACACTTTACTTTTATGACTTTAACTTTAGGGCATGGAAGGCACCTCATTAATGATTAGAGGAATACAGATGAGCCAAAACAGTCTATATATCCTTATAAATGATATACAGGGAGAGCTAAAAGACAGCAAATTACAGTCTCTACTGATGTGCTTTTTTCCTCTTCGCCTTTCTTTCTCAGTCCTCCAGCTGAAAGAAAGAATCAAAATTGATGTTGACCAACTGGGTATTAAATTAGTCAAATAACTAATCACTCCTGGTAGGTGGCACAGATAGCTGGTCTGGACTGGAGCATCTGGAAATGCAGTAGCCTCTTGTAAACAGCATAAACTCTGGTTTTAAACCTCTGAGCTGTGTTTCCTGGCAGGAGCCAGCTCAGAGCTCACCTCCATCAGGTCTTGCTGACGGGCAGGTGACGTAATTAAGTCACAGCAGCTCAGTCTCTTTGGATCACTTGACCTTATGCTAAAAGACAACCCATTCATCAAAGGCTTGTGCACAGGCAAGGAAGGGAAGGAAGGCAGAGGGGAGAAACAATGAGCAGAAGGAAAATGAAGTGACTCACTGAAGGGCACAAGGAGTCTGCAGGACCAGCACTGAGCTCAGTGCTGAACGCCAGCACTGAACTTTGTGCCAAGAAAATGCCTCCTCTAATAATCAGGAAAATGTATGTTTGACATCAGGAGGCAAAACACTCTTTTCCTTTCAAGGCAGAGAAAAGGACAGTGGTGGCTACTGGCCTTGGCTCCACTGAGAGCTCAGGGTTTGACCAACCTCCCCAGAACAGGGCTAGCAGAAAAGTCCTATTTCTTTTTGGTGGAAATCACTGAAAGAGAAAGCTTTGGCAGTACAGGGGCTTTCTCTGTGGTGGAGACACAAGCAATTCCTGCTGCAGAGTTGACAAATCACAGCAAGAAAGTCTGGGTGGGTAAGTCTAGGGGTGTCCAGAAAGAGAGGAGAGAGTGACTCTTTCCAACATCACTGCACAGCTGAAAGGGAAGGAGCAGAGCTGTTCCATCCCTCCACTGTGCATCAGTCTCCAGCTGTGGGCTTTGGGTGCTCCAGATGTGACTGCTAAGGAGGTTAGTGGTGTCCTGAGGCTGCTCTAAGGCAGACAGAGACAGTTTGGGCAGCCTGAGCCTTGCATTTCCCTCTGCTGTTCCCTTGGCCTCCAGCAGACAGACAGACAGACTAAGGTCAGTGCATCCCCAGGGCTTCTCTAAAGCTGCTCTTGTGGAGGCACCTTGTGATTTCACAGCTGACTTCTCCACTCCCTTGCCACGTAATTCTCTCTTTATGGAGTTCTTACCTTGGGGGAAATGGGTTTTATTGCAAAGTCAAAAGGTAATTTTTACATAGACTCTATTACCTGTTTATAATTAAAACCATAAAATCCCTTTGTAACAGGCTTAATAACTTCCCCCACACCAGAAGAGGTTTTCATAAAAAGAGTCATTAAAAGTACTCACAGCTAATGCTGGAAAATCAAGAGAAACATAGAAAATTATTGAGACTTATTTCAGCATTTAACAATGGGCACTTTCCCCCATTTATTTTAATAGTTCAAAATGACAAGAAATGGCAGATCAATCTCAGCCTTTCTGGCCCTTCTCTTCTACTTTCTCCTTCTTGCAGGAGACCTCCTGCCCAGCAGATCCTGGGATTTCCCAAGGCTGAGAGCATGAGTTGTGAGTAGCAGCTGGGATTTCTGACCTTGAGAATGCACTGAGAAGTTCAGCTCCAGCAGTTCCTACGAGCTGCTCCATGTCCTGTTTGCTTGGTTTGACCTCCCACCATTCCTGACCATGTGGGTAATGTGAGCAGTGGGCTGAAATTCCTCCACAGTTTTCTGTCCTGTAGGACCACTGAGGCTGAAAGATGTTTTTGGCTTCTGAAGGCTAGTAAAAAAAATATATATAGTAGAAACACTATAAGCAGGAAAATGTGACCTTTAAAACAAATGGATATAAAATTACATGTTTTATTTTGCAGTAACAACTGGCTCAGGCTGAACTGGACCTGGGGCAGTCAGGGGCTCTGAGCTGCACTGGTCATTTCTCAGTTTTTGAGAATCAAAGCAAGCAACAAAAAAATACAGCAACAAAACATAAAAAAGCCAAAAAAGCAAAGCAAACCAAACCAAACCAAACCAAAAACAACAAACAAAACCCCCCACCCACCCAAAACCTACATGGCAAAAATAAATCCTTAATAAATCTTTAGCAATGATTTTTAAACCAGGCCATAGGTATCATCCAGGCAGTTTGACCTCCATGGATTTATGACCTGCAGGCATCTCAACCAGAGACCAAAGCAGCTCTGCCCTAAAACCATCCCTGTGCTGTTTCATTGTCAAACAATCTTATCTTCAGCTCAGATTTCCAGCCTGTGTTTATGCTTTTTTTCCCTTGGCCTAAATAACATCCTCATCATCAGGAGTGCTCGATAATGTCACCTTGGCAGGAAATTATGTGTGCAAATGAGCTGGAATTGGCTCAGTGGAGTGGCAGCAGAGTGAGGTGAGTCCCTGCTCACACCAGGTCCATGGGTTAACAGGTGAGCTCAGCACTCCACACTTCTGCAGAGGAGGTGGGGCTGTGAGAGCCTGGCTGAAAACAGACCCCACTTTAACAGAGGCAGAGTGAGAAGAGGTTCTCCTTGAAGTCAGGCAGTTTGGAGCCCTAATTTTGGGAACAATGCCTTCTGAATGCTGCACACTCACGGCCTAACAACCTGTTAAACTACAGAACTGTTAGAGGCATCTTATTTCATCCCTCTCACTGAGTACTGTTTTCCTTAAATTTACATTCTCCACTAGCGATCAGATCTCAAACATCTCTTGGGTTTTTCTGTAAATCATTTCCAGCCCAAAATGCTGACTCATGGGGGAGCTGAGGTTAAAGAAACTTTATTTATGTCAGAGGAATTGATCGCTTGTAATTTAAAGCCTTCCTGCACCACTATTTATCTTCTGCCTCTTGCTCCATGCCTTTGTCCCACATCTGGGCCATGGCAGGTGCAGAGCCATGTATCTGTCAGAACAGCAGAGCTGCCTCATTGCTCATTTTTGGCCTCCTTGACCTTACCTGCTCGCCTTACTTTATCAGTACAGTTCTTCAAAACTTCTGAAAAAGCAAAATATTCCCCCTTGATGCCCTTCCCCATTTAATATAGCAGCACTTCTAATGGTTCTTTCAAGCTTTAGCAGCCTCTCAACTCCCTCACCCCTTCCATCTTCTCCCTTCTTTCTTCTTTATCCCTTTTTTTCCCTCCCAGCTGACACAGAGTCCACTTTTCTCTTGAGCTCCTGGCCTTTAGCTTCATCCTTGTGTCACTTTGGCATACAAACAGCCATCACCACCATAATCCCATCTGGCTGTTTCCTTCACCTGGGAGCTGGGTGACTCCAACCTCCTTCTCACACATCTTCATCCCTGCAGGAGTGGCCAGCAGGACTTGTTTAAGCACTCAGACCCCTTTGTGCCGTGCCTCCTACCATGACTGAGGGTTTCTTGATTTTGTGCTGCTCTCTGCAGCCTCGAGGACCTTCTGCTCCTGGGATAGAAACCTTTGTGCCCCCTTTCTCAGCAATCCCACCCCCTTGGGCTCCAAGGGGAAGCCAGCTAGAGCTGTTGGCTGTTCAGCACCATCCATTAGCCCCCTTTGCTCAGGAATGGCACCAACGTGATGGGAGCAGAGAGCCCATTAAAGGGGGCAGCCTTGGGGCTGTACCTGTGTCTCCAAAAGCAACAAACCTGTCCCATGTGCTAAGTGATGCACTAAATCAGCTACTCCAACAGCAGCCTGGAGACATTGCAGTGATACCTGGGAAGAAAAAGAAATTAAAAGGCAAGTTTCTCTCCCATTTATCTGTCCCTGGTACGTGAAGGTGCCTTGTAATGCTGGTTTGTAGCTTGCTGCTTTAGCTCACGTTATTTGTAACTCACTCTTCTGGAAACTTCACAGTAATTGGCCTCAGTGGATTTCCCATCAATTTATCTTTTCCTGCACCTGAACTCTCTCGGGGATTCAGCCTGTAGAGGCATTGACAGAGGTGGCAGTGCCCTCCTGTCCCGTGCACAGGGCACCCTCAGCAGCTGCACCTGCATCCAGGTGAGGCTCATGTGCAGTGAGGAGCAAGGATCATGAAAAGCCCTCTCCCAGCTACCCCTGCTCTTGCTGCACCTTGGGTCTCAGACTTTCCTCAGAAGGACTCTGAAGAATTCACAGAGAAATCTGTGATATATTACACTGAAAGAATGGAATTTATCAGCTCCATGCAACAAAAAACCAATCACTGTAGGAAAGAGACAAAAATTACATTGGAGTAAGGAGGGCTGGTGGTGGGGAAAGAGTCATTCACAGGCAGATTAAGCAAACCAATCATGTTACAACATTGTTCTGTGTGTATTACTTGGAGTTAGTAGATTTATACTTGCTCTGAAAGAAAAAGGACATTTAACTTAATAGAAGACAGCAAAAACTAGGGAAAAATCTGAAGCCACTTGAAACACTACACACTGTTATTATGTAGGGGATAATTTCAGCTGGGTGGGGGCAATTCTGAGCCTTTTAGTTGGGATCCTGACTTGAGCCATCTGCCTCCCACATGGAGGGAGCAGGGAAGGCTCAGCCCTGGCCTGTGCCAAGCTCAGCCCCTGCAGGGAGCCCAGCCTGGGCTCAGCTCATGGGATGCAGTAGGGAGCTCTGCTTTCAGTAAGGCTGAGAGATCATTTACAGGCTGCTCTGTTGGGATCCAGGGCACAGAGAATGTCTCTCTGCCTGTTTTAAGAAATTCTGACCCTCAGCAGAACACTGCTTTTAACCTTCATCCCTGGGAAAAATTGCCAAAACTTTAGGATGAGTTAGAGCACACAGGTGGTAGTATGTAGTAGTAGTAGTTTTTCACAGAGTGTATCACAGAGTGAAGAATTTCGGGTTTTAGGATTTTAATATGAGAGTGAATAGGAGACAATATGAGGATTTTGGGTGTTGTCCCTTCTTCCTTCTTGTCCCTCTTCAGCTCCATTTTCTGTAGCACTGGTGGCACAAAGTTATTGATTAGAGTAAGCAGTAATGTGGAAGTTATGTGTATAGGTTAGTAGGGGTTATTGGCAGTAAAGTAGAAAGAAAGTATGTGTTAGAAGTTAATTGGGTAAAATAGCTTTAAAAGACCTTGGTTTGGAGACATTTTGTCCATTTTGTGCCTCGCTTCTCACACGCTGAGTCTGGTGTGCAGACGGTGCTGAACTTGAGATAAGAATAAACAAAAACCTGAAGACCAAGAGAAAGAGAGTCCTGCACATTCTTCATCCTGGGCAAAGAACTCAGCAGGGGAACCCCCTCCAAAGGGCCCAGGGGGTTGGGTTCCCACACTTGTCGAGACCAGGGGAAAAAAAACCAAAAATCCGACACTGCTGGGAGATGGAATATGCAGTAATCACCCCAGAGCACAGCAAAACAGGGACAAGAGAGGTGTGAAAAATGGCAGACTGATTAGTAATTTGTCACAGGCTTGCAAAGGGTCTGCTGAAGTTGGAGGCAGTGGAACAATGTGCACTTCCTGTGTCTTCAAACCAACTCAGGCACCGAGTTTTCCATTCCAATTTCAGGAAATAAATAGCAGCGATAATTGATGAACAGCTCTGAGATGTCTTCCCATGCCTTTTCAGATCCTGATTTTATCATCCTGGTAGGAGAAAATTTCCCCAGCAAACAGTTTATTGATTGTCCATTACACATTTTCCCTCTAAAGTTCTCAGAATGCCATCCAGATGTCAGACACAGGATAGCAAAGCAGAAATTCAGCCAGGGAACAAAGATATCCTTAGCTGCAGCACTGAATCTGACATTCAGGAATCCAGACCCCATGTTTACCCCTAGATCTTAATTAATCCCTGCTGTATCTCCCCACTGATAATGGAAAAGCACACCCATTTCTAGTCCCAAACTTTCCTGGCCTTTGATATTTATTATGAGCACATTGAAGAGATGACTGTGCTGATGGGGTGGTTTGGAGAGTGCCTAACAGAAAAGAGCTCCAATTCTGGGGGTGCAGGACTTAGAATCGTAGAATAACCAGAATTGGAGGGAGCCACAAAGACCATCAAGTCCAAATCCTACACAAATCCGTGTGGTTTGGGGAAATTTTTTATTCTTTTTTTTTTTTTTGAGATCAAGCACTAACATCCTTAAAATCTTAAATGCAGTAGATGGTAATACTCTTAAATTTAGAAATAAATGATGCTGGCTAGTAAATTTCCTTAAAGATGTGAGTGCCTTCTAAATAAGTTTTGCTGATCAGATCTTCCAAGGCACCTCATGCCTGTCCCTCCTTAGAGCACAGGGAGGGCAATTCCTGCCAAATTAACTATCATCCCCTCTAATCAGCAGGAGTAGGCTGAGATAATTGGGGTTGTTCAGCCTGGTGAAGGCTTTGAGGTGACCTAATTGCAGCCTGGCAATCCCTGAAGGGAGCCTGCAGGAAAGATGGACAGGCTTTTGGCAGGGACATGTAGTGTTAGGACAGGGGGAATGGATTTAACTTGGCACAGAGTGGGTTTAGATTGGCTGTTAGGAGGAAACTCTTCCCTGTGAGGGTGCTGAGGCCCTGGCACAGGCTGTGCAGAGAAGCTGTGGTCACCCCACCCCACCCCTAAAGTTTTGGATGGGCTTGGAGCAACCTGTCTAGTAGAAGTTGTCTCTGCCCATGGCAGGGATTGGACCAAGATGATCTTTAAGGTCCTGTCCAACCCAAACCATTCCATGATTCTAGGACCCATGAACCGAGCCAAAAAGTTGACCCCCTGCTCATCTCAGCCTGCACCCCGAGCCCTAAAGACCAGGTCACTGTCACCCGAGGCAGCACCTCAGAACACTGTTCTTTGAGAAGAACAAAGAAATGAGTGGGAAACATCTCATTTTTCCACACAAAGGAGAAAGCCAGCCCAGAATAAACAGCTTCCTACAGGAATCACAGCTGCTTTGGTGTGCAAAGGCCGACGTGCATACAAATGGTGCCTAATTAACTGCTTAAGGAGAGATTAGCTGCCATATGTTGCAGGAGTGATGGGTGTGCTGCCAGTGTGGAATTAATCGATTACAAACACGCCATCTCATGAAATACACTGCCAGAAAGATGGGCTGCCTGCACCCTGGGGAGCACAGAGGTGGGAGCTGGGTGTGGTGTTGGTGTTCCTGTGCTGGGACAGGGTGAGCAGGGCAGGGGTGCAGGAACACTCCTGCCACAGCCACAGCTTCTCTGGGCAACCTGTGCCAGGGCCTCACAACCTCACAGGGCTGAATTTCATCCAAATATCCAATCTAAGCCTGTTGTGGGTGTAGCAGTGTGCCTCCTGTTGACAAGGTGACCAAATTACAATAGAATTTCCAGGTACTCTTTGTCTGCTAGAAAAGGCAAAAACTCCAGAAACTTCTCTTCGAATTCGGTACAGGGACACCTCATAGGACCCTTTGTCCTTCACCTCAGACTTGGGGCTGTTCAATTGGGCCAGAGCCAAAAAGTCCCGCCTGGGCCATTAGGTAGGAAAAGGACAGAACAAAAGATTTGATCGCTTTTGTGGGGTGCTTAGCAAGGGCAAGTACTTCTTGCCCCGGCGTAGAAAAGGGACAGAACAAAAGATTTGATCGCTTTTGTGGGGTGCTTAGCAAGGGCAAGTACTTCTTGCCCCGGCACAGCTTTTCTCTGTAAAGAGTTTGTTTGTTTATTTTGTTTCTTATTAAACGTTTTTCTGTTTCAAACACCACCACAAGAGCCACCCTGCTCATTTTGAAGCCATCCAGGTAGCTGGGCTTTCGGGTGTGCAGAGGTCTCTGAGAGCTCATGAGACCTGGCTTGAAGCGAAACTCTTCGTGTGGGTGCTCGTGCCTCACGTGGAAGGAGCCACGTGGGTTTGGGTGGCCACAGCATAGGGAAAAGGGTCTGTTCCACCATTGGAATTATCATTTACCCTGTGGACAAAACAGTAACTGAAGGAACAAGTAAAGACACCACCAAATGAAGCCTTTGCATGACACCACACATCCCAACAGGTCAAGACTGAGAAAAAGCTGGGTCTCAGAATTTGGGATGAACGACCTATTTCTTCCCTCAAGCCAGGTGCCTTTCATAAAGAAATTCTATCTGAATTTTGGGGACAGAGGAAGACATCCAAGTCTTGATCCACCAAGTTGTGGGTGACATTGGAAAAATTGTTTATGAGCTCCTGGTCATCCCCTGGCCAGGCACCTGCCCACTCCCATTGAACCCTCAGCTCACCCTGCAGCCCTTTGACACCTGCAGCTCACTGAGGAAAAATAATTGTGTTCTTCAGCAAGTTCAATGGACATGTCAGGGGTTTAGCAGGGCTGTGGGATCACCAGAAGGAGAGATAGGATGGGGAAGGATCACACCTCTGAGCAGAACAGAGCTCAGCAGCAGCAGCAGCTCAGCTGCCGTGCTCAGCAGTGCTTTACCCCACCTGCATTAATCAGGAGAAATCGTTTAATCCCTCTCACCTCTTTTTCTGCAAAGTGGGTTATTGGTTATCCCAGCTTTGCCCAGCTTTGCATGGATAAATCCATAACCAGCATTTTATTACCACAACTGTGGGACTCTGTGAGCGGGCGTGTGTGAGGAAGAAACTCAAACTGAAATTCCTGCCTATCCCCCACGTTCTGAAATCACAGACTTCAAAGGCCTGGAGCCAAGTCCCTGGAAGGCACTGAAAGGCTCCAGTGGGGTGCAGATTATCCTGTTAAAGTCTGAGCTCCAGAATTTCCCCAGAGATTTCCCCTTGCCTCCCAAGACTCACAGGCCTGAAAGCAAGTAGGGCACTGCCCCAAATGTTGGAGCAGCAGATTATACTGAAGGCTTCACCCCCCTGAAAATGGTATTGAAATGAAGAGTAGATGACACAGCAGCCACTGAGAGCCTCAGAAAGGTCAAGTGATCCTGTGCTTTCTTAGGAGCAATTTATGCAGTGCTTCAGTGCCATCTGAAATGGAATAATCTCAAGAAGGCATTGAGAGCTCTCCCTCTGCTGTTTCCTGGACCTCAGGAGGAGCTGGAAAACCAGGGAGATTTGTTAGATGTTGAACAGAGGCAAAAGAAATAATTCTGCTCTCTCAGAGTCTTTTCAAATTCTGTCCTCTCGGGTTTAAATACTTGCCTCACACTCAGCCTCAACCTCTGTTACACACACACAAAAGTGATACAGCAGGTATTCCATATAAACACTCATTTGCCTCCTAGTGCCATTTAGCACTGGTAAAATAAGAAGGAACTACCATCACCAAGTCTGAATGATGCAAAAAGACAAGATACTGTCAGATAAAACATCTGATGCTGAAAATGAGATGTGAGCC
Organism: Dicaeum eximium; assembly: GCA_013396995.1. Classification (NCBI taxonomy): domain Eukaryota; kingdom Metazoa; phylum Chordata; class Aves; order Passeriformes; family Dicaeidae; genus Dicaeum; species Dicaeum eximium. Next base: position 226,804 of record VWZP01003314.1, on the reverse strand, counting down.
ACTGAGATCTGGGGCTTTGGTTTGACTCTGGAAGTCTGAACTCCGGGAGCCTGAGGGGCTAAGAACTGAGAATTGCTGGGCTATAAGAAAAATCCACTTTAGTGCAGAAAATGTTAAAGCAACTTTTAAACCACAGCCAGGAGGCACCTAAATATTGCATTACAATGGCCCATTGAGCTTTGCGACAGCACCAAAGGAAGGGGAAGTTATCCAGAGCACAGAGAGGAAAATTGAAAGGTGAAGGGAAAATAGGGAAGAGAAAGGTACGAAAAAAGAAAAAGAAACGTAGGAGCCTCCCTGCAGCAACAGGCTCAGCACATCCTACACACACAGAATGCCTCTTTAACAGAAAGCAGTGGGGTTTGACTTTAAATTCAGGCCTAGAACCCCCTTGTTGTGTACAGAGGCTGAGCTGGTTGGGAGCCAGCCCTGCACTGCAGTGTCACCTCCCAGTGCTGCCACTTTGGCACCCCGGCATCACATCGTGGATTTAAATAGAGGCATTGACAAACTGAACCCCTCATTAATACAGAGCCCTCAAATGCCTTCAAATGATTGAAGCCAGGCATAAGATTAGCTCCAGAAGGCAGGGAAAAAGAAAAGGTATTCAAAAACCAGCAAAATCCCACAAAAGTCACCAGTTTCTACCCAAGTGTGACTCCCTGGAGAAGCTGCACCCACGCCAGGCTGGGCCACATAGAACCCTGCAAAGAGAAGGAACAAATACAGGTTTTAGAAGATATGGCTTTTCTGTCTTCTTTGTTATCATTACACCAATTATTCTGGGATATTCATTCCTTTTGTGTCAAAGATTCATGGGAAATTTCGAAAGAATATGCAGTACAGCCTCCTCCCTCTCCATTTGTCTCCCTCTCCCCATTCTTTTTGAGGAAATTGGTAAAGGCCCTCTCTTAGGAGTCTAAAAGGAAGATATTAAATACAGACACATAAGGAATCATCACTTATATGCAGTGTTTTTACAAAATCCAGTAATTTATAGAAAAGCAAAGTTCTTCAAAATGACCTTTTAGGTACTAGACAATTTTTTTGAAGTGGAAGAAAAAGAAAAAAAGCCCCAAGAGTATTTTCTCTTGATAGTATGACATGCACTTAGTAGGAGAAAGCTGTTGAAAACACTTAAACTCTGTTTTCGGTCTTTCTGCTCTTGCCCATCACCATGGTATCAGAACATCAGAAATGTAAAGCAGATTAACAAAATCTGAGTCTCTGTGGGGCTCCTGGATCTTTGTCATTTTCTGTGTACGCAGAATCCCATGGGAAGTGAGTCCACATGTGTTGATTTCCAGGGAGGCTGAAAGCAAATTCCATTTTCCTACAGTGCTGCCTAAGGGGATGGAGCTGCAGCAGTTTCCTGAGTCACTCAGAATTTGGCCTTGTCCATTTTCTTCTGAAAGTTTATTCTAGAATCAGGCCCCATTCCAAACCAGAAACCTTTACTTCAGGATTTGCAACTGGAATTTGGGGTTCTCTGAGGCCCAGATAGGTGTCTTGAGGTGTCAAATGTGTGCCATGCTTCAAACACCTCTTTTCCAGGTCTGAACAGGTTAATTTTCTCACTGGTAATTTTGTGAAATTACTCAAATGGATGTGAATTCCTGCACACAGGTTTTTTATAGCTTTTTCTTCCACCAGAATAAAACCCCAGTCCCTGTCACAATGCTGCCTCTCTCCTGACACAACAGCCAGGGCCATCATGTCACCAGTTCCATGGTGGAGCTGTTATTACAGAGAACATTACATCTCAAATGATGGCATTTGCTGGTCAGCTGGTTGTTCTGTGCAGAATTATGTTTGAACAGAGCTAACAATGAAACATTTAGAACCACCACATAAAACATAAAAGGATTGAAGAACAAAATAATGAAGAGGAAAAAAAATAAAAGGCACTTGGGGACATTCTCTAGTACAGTTTGTACCATCACACAAGAGTTATTATTTTTCCTACAGCTCATGGTTAGGAGCACTCTCAAAGTCCAGGAGCTTCATTTGACCATTCCCAGCCCCTAGGCCACCTAATTTGGGGTCTGTTCTTCTGATGACTCTGAATATCCAAGGCAATAACCACTGAGGATGCTCTGAGCTCTGTAGGCAGAGCTCCAGTCCTGAGTTATATAATCTGATCTGGCTACACGGGCCTGGGAACCAAAGTTACATAAATGAATTATATAACTTATTATTATAATTTACAACCAAAGTTATGTAAATAAATTATCCCAGTGGCTGCAGGGCCTGACACAATTGGCTGTGTGCTCGGAATGCAAATGTGCTGCTCTGAGGAGTCAAAGCTGCTCAACACCTTCCCAGCAAATCTGCCCTGATGGGAGCACCTCTGCCTGCTCCTCTTCCCAGCCCTTCTGCTGCCTGCACTTCCAGGGGACTCACTCAGCTAAATCCACCCCAAAATCCAGGAGAACTAAATCAGACAGTCTGATCTCCAGTAATTCCCCTGCACTCCTTTGGCACCCAGTCCCACCCTGACCAGGCAAGGAAGGACACCAGCTCTGAGGGGCTCCTGTGAGTGTTGGCATGTGGAAAGGTTAGGAATGGCTCCAAGGAACAAAGGAATAATCAATTATTTTAGTTGATGCATCTAGTGAAACTATTACCAAAGCAGGATTTCATAAAACCTTTTGAGGGTGCAGGGAAAGATCATTAGAAGAGTTTAGCATAAGGTTTTTACCTTTTTTTGGGCACTATATGTTAAGTGTAATGTCTGTTCAAAATAATAGTTACAGAGCCAGGATAATCCACTCGGCATCACTACAAAAAAAGGGCAAGGAGAAAGAAGTTTAAAAAATTTAGAAAGGAATTAAATCAATGCCTTGAAGATAAATGTAACTGAAAAAAGTGAAAGGCAAAATTATTACTCAAAGAAGAAAAGTGAAATTATTCCTGCTTTGATGCATATAGAAAAGCATCTTGATAACTACAAGGCAAATCTGAAGAATGTGTTATCAAAAAAGAATAGGGTCCCTGTTTTTTCTGTTGCGCTCTCAAATCTTGAATAGCAGTGATTTGATTGAGCTGACCTCAGAGGAGACCAACCAGACCAGAAAAACACAGGATGTGATGGTTGTACCAGTGGAGGGCTCAGCTCTGGAAGAGCTCCCTGAAGGCAGAGCCAGGCAGCTCCACACAACCTCTCTGAGCACCTCAGGGAGCTCACAGGGATCCAGGGTCTCAGGGATACTGATATGTTTTCATACCTTTCCCTTCCCTTCCCTTCCCTTCCCTTCCCTTCCCTTCCCTTCATTTATCACAGCTGCCTCCCCACTGCACTGTTCTTGCCCCTTTCCATGCAGATAAAATCCATTTTAAGGGCACCCCTCAGTGCAGGAGGTTGGGATCAGGTGTCTGTGTGTGACTCTCACTCACCAGCCCTGTGACACCACTGAGGATGCTCTGAATGCCCTGTGACACCAACAAGGACACTCTGCATGCCCTGGGACACCTCTGAGGACACTCTGGATGCTTTATCAGGCCGTGCTTTGGCCAGCTTAGAGGCTGGTCCAGCAGCAGGAGGTGCCCTGGGTGTCCTTGCAGCTGACTGCAGGTGATGAGGGATGTGGTGACAACACACAGGAGATTTCCTCACGCTCATTACAGAGCCGAGAGGTGCTCCCACTCGTTGTCACCTGCCTGCCTGACACAAAGCTTGCTGAAGGGCTGCAGGATCTGGGCAGAGCTGGCAGCAGCAGCAGGCACAGCCTGTGCAGCTCCTGTGGCAGTTCTCACCTCCCGTGGAGCTCCTGGTGCCACTTCCAGCTCTCCAGGCTCCGTCGAGGAAATCTGGGCAGGAACAAGGGAATGTTCATTCATTTGCACAGCCTCGCCTTGGGCTTGGCTGGGACAGGAGCAGAACTGCCACTAAGTCCCCAGGTTTGTTCATTTTTGGGTTTGAACCAGACTTATCTGTGCATAAAGACAGTGCTTTCTCTGCCTCATCTTTCCAGGTTTGTGCCACAATGCAGCAGCCTCCAGCTGGTCCAGCAGCATGTGCTGCTCCTCAGAGCGTACAAAGGGATTTGGGGTAAAAGAAAAATGGCAGAAAGCCCCACAGCTAAAGAAAGAACGAGTTCCTGTGACGGCAGAAAGTGGCATGGGGCCACGTGCACGCAGGGACAGGATCCAGGTCTGCCACTCGCCATCTGGGACTTCTCCTCCCGAGGGCAGGGACGGATGGTGCCCAGGAGGGCTTGTCCCCTCCCTGTGGCCACTGCAGCCCTGTGCCAAGCCTTTGTACCTCAGCTGCCTGCGTGGGGGCTGAGTTTTTCTCTTTGAAACGCTTTGCTCAGAAGCTGAAGGGGCAGGAGGCAGTGAAACACTGCCCAGAGAGAGCATTCTGCTTGGATCACGGTGCATTTTATAATGTATTTGGGATTGCTCCTCAATCCCAGTAAATTTCAGATTGGAGGAAATCCAAATGAACGGGTCGAGGGCTGTCTTCCTACCTCTTTCTTTGCAAAAGCAATTTCCTTTATTGGCATCCTCCAAGCAAAAGTAATCTTTCAGAGGGAGGTTTGGCAAAAACATGGAAGGGTTTTATCGTGACAGGGCCAAAGGTTGATAAAACCCCATTGAAGCCGTTGCAGTCCAAGGTAATAGGCAGCTCTAGACTTTCAGGAGAGTTAATAGAAGGAAAAGAGTCTGGGTTTTCAGTAAAGGGAAAAACAGAAAACTGATTTTTACCAGTATTTTTCCTTTCCAATGCACACACATCAACACCACCAAACACCAGTGCTTTGAATGGGAGACTGGATTTCAGAAATAAGCATTTCAGATTGTCTGCAGTGCTATAAAGCAATGAGCTGTGCTGAAAAATCATTCTTACTTGCCCACCAATCCCATATAACTGAGTTCCCATAATTATTATCTGGGTGTAGAGTCTGTTTAACATGACAGCCCAATGGGATGTTCTTCCCAAAGCCCTCTTGTGTTCAGGATGGAGTCAGAGCAATGGGGGACAAAAGAAAACCAAGTTTGGGCAGTGTTAACAGTGTACTCTGCAAGCAGAGTAAATTAATATCAGGAGAAAATGAATGACAGCCTTACACCAGGCTCAGCAGAATTCTTCTTGTGAGGATGTGGGACCTCATATTCCCTGGCAGAATCAATTCTTCCCCTGATCATTTGTGCTGGAAGTCAGGCTGAGCTGTCATCCAGCAAGTTTTAAAGCCAACAAATGTCCCCATCTCCAACTGTTTTGGAAATGCATTCAGAAAGAGACACAGGCAGACAATAGCAGAAGGATTACATTTTTGGGGGCATAAGTGCTGTGGGGATCACAAAGCTGGGACAGTAGCTGAACACCACTTGGCAACTGCATCTTGTGCAGGGAGCCAAAATACTCATTCCTTCTGGACAAAGGGAAATGGCTGCATTTATAAAGTGCTATTGTTTATGTTCTTTAAAAATAAAAATATATAATTTTCTGCTTTGGTCATAGTTTTATCAGTATATTGAGCCAAAAGGGGTGAAAACTGAAGCTGGCAAAGCCTGGCTTGGAGGCAGCTGTTTTGTTTTTGTTAACAATGCTCATTAGTTCATTTTTAACACCTCTTCTGCTGATATCTGAGTCCTGTGACAACAGCAGCCATTGGCATCTTCTTCCCCTTTGCTGAGCTCAAGGATTCCCCCTCAAGACCAGAGGTACAAGGTCACCCCTTGTGACAATGACGGGTTTGGTGACACCCACAGAGCATCACTGGTGACCAAGCATCAAGAGTGGACTGAGAGACTGGAAGCCCAGAGTGGCCTCCTTGTCACCTCCTGCCTAATTAGACATTGCATATTAATGCTGTAAATCATCCCCAGATGGATGAACATCCGTGCTCCTCTCCCTCAAAAGCTGCCTGCAGGGAGGCCCCATCCCTGTGAGCTCTCACACAGAACCTCTGGCCAGGGGAGCCCAGTGGTCCCTTGGTCCTTTCCCCTGGGCTGTGGCCCTTTTTGAAGAAGCAGGTCTAGGGGAACAGCTTTGTTTGCTACCCTGAACCACAGTCAGGAGGTTGTCTTTGCAATCCAGCTGATTCAATATGTGTGGCCCACGTTTTTAAAGAAATTGCTCAGAGTCCCTTCACTCTTTTCCTCTGATTCCGTCCATTTTACAGCATTTCCAGGTCCTGCCCTGCTCTCTCCACCTTCATACATCCCAGCATTCTGCTTTGAAAACACAACCACAGAATAAGGCACTTGACCTTATACACACAGTATTTTTCCTCTTCCTTTCAAGTGGTTTTTGTAACATCAAAACAGAAAATTCCAACTCAGAAATTTCTAAAGAAGCATGGCTATACCTGACTTTCAGATTAAATTAGTACCTTTGCAATCAAAAACTGCATGAATACATTTCTTTTTCTTACCTGCAGCATTGCTATAACAAGAGCCAGACCGTGGCACAGGTTTTAGAGGCAGAACATCAAACACAAGGAAGAGCTTTGCAATTAGTCTGTCTCAGGGAGGGCAGGGAAGGAGGAAACGAGGCAGATGGAGAGAGGTGTTTTGCTGAGTGACACCCAACACGTCCTTACAAGACAGCAGTGCTTGCTTTCTATGTGTTTTAGACCTGAATTTTAAAATGTGTCAGTGTTCTCTGGGTGGAAATCAGAGTCGCCAGAGTTTTTAAGTGTGTTAGACTACAAAATGGTTGTGGAGGCAAAGGAAACAAACCCATTGTCCTGAAGAACCAGTGCCTGTTGTCACCTGCATGCACCAACCCAAGCAAGCCACTTATAAAAAAAAAATCCACTTGCTTCCCTCCTACTGTACATTTTTATCACCAAGATAAAGGTAAAAGTCAGTTAAAGCACAGATTTTAGGTTAATCCTTCCCAGAAGGTAGGATTCCATCAGAGAAGTGTTTATATGGGTTTTTTTTCCCCTCATTTAAACGACACTAACTGTAATATCCTGAGACTAAAATGTATTTGAGGTAAAATAGTGATGACATTTGAGGAAACCAGACTAATTAGATCAGACTTCTTGTGCTTGCTCAGATTCCTCACCTCCTTTCCAACCCTTGTTTTTTTTCATGTTTGTAGCTGAAAACACAGAACACAAATCATCCTTTCAAACTTGCTCCTACCTTGATTAAAAAAAAGAAAAGGAGGGGGGAAATAGGTGTTTTACAATTCTAATTCTGTAACTGCTGTGCATATGCCAGAAGTTTGTTCTGACTGTGTCAGCTCATACAACAGCTTGGCCTTATCTGCACAGTGCAGAGATTTGAACAGGTTTAGGAGAGCTTTCAGAAATTTAAATTCTCTGTTTACCACCTGGTAGCCTCCCCTGCTGCTCAGCACACAGTTCCTACCCTGCTGATGTACAAACACGGCCCCCTCCTAAAACACAGATATTCCTCCAAAAGGATGGGTGTAAATTAAAGTCCCAGCTTTCAGCCTGGGGGAATGCTTGGCACTGGAATAGCACAAAGGGAAAAGGGGTCTAGGCCTCTGTGATGTTCCACACTCAGCTGAGATGTGAGATTGTAACAAAAACTCAATCTCTGTCACCTCAGCAGCCACAGCCCTGGCACACCTAGGTTAACCCATTCACAAGATATTGAACTATTTAAATATATCTGGGAGTTTGAGCCCTGTTTTAATGCTTATTTTTAACACTCTAAAGGTGTGCAGGACACTTCAGACTTGTGTTTGTGTATTGCATTGTGATTATAAGATACTGGCACAATTCAGCCTTGTGGGTCAGGAGTGTGGATATTGCTAAGGGAAACAGAATAAACAGCAAAGTTGGGGAAGGTTTGGGAGAAAATCCCCAACACATCACAATGTGGCTTTTGTTATGATGAAGAAACCCCACATTCTCCCTTTTCCACCAGGTATCACTCCTGGAGTGAGCATCCTGCCTGGATAACACCTTTCCAAAACAACACCCAGCTTGCTGGACAACCCCACAGGAAGCAGCATAATAATATTTACAGATATATACACATACATATAGATGTGTAATAGAGTTTATAAGTTGTATATAGATATATATGGCATGCTGTATAACAAGCTGCAGGTTTATGTTAAGCTACAAGTAGCATAAAATCTATTTACACACACATCTATACACATATATTAGCAGTGTTTTTAAGTTATATATATGTCTATATATATGTCTATATATAGGACATACAGCTTTAGAGGACATAAAGATACACATCCTGACACAAGCCAGTATTTACACAACTTGTAAGTCAAAAATAAGCCTGAATTACCCCAAAGTGAAGGTGCAAAAGGCCAGCAAGATCAAATTGATGTTTAATCCAAATGCCCGGGAATCTCCCAGGCTGCTGGAGCATCCAGTGCTGAGCTATTGCCTGAGCCTCCACCTGGGCAAGTGGGCAGCTTCCCACAAGGACATGATGACCAAAGAAAATTGCTTTCCAGCAAGGACCACCAAACCAGGGAAGGGAAAAGCACCAGAAAGTGATTTCAATGCTTAGGTTGTTTCAAATTGGATGGAACGCGCTAGGAAAACATTTCATTTCCATCTTTCCGCTGCATTTGTCAAAAAGGTTAAATCCATCTGCAATACCCTTTTTTTTCAGGTTGCCCCTCAGGTTCAAAGGGTTCAGCGTGTTCTTATCAACCCCTCAGAGCTGGCTTTGGGACTGATAACTTCTAAGCCTCTCCTTTTTTCATAAGTCTGTGAAAGAGCGAGAAAATTGCAAATAATTACATCCTGAAGTGATGGAGTTATCTCCCTAAAAATCCAGTACAATTCCCAGGAATAAATGTTCCTCTCTGATCTCCTTGTGGACCCTGCTTTCCAATGCTTGCCACTGCTCCCACACTTTCACACAGGGACCACAGCAGGAAAATGACTTTAAAAGCTGCAGACAAAAAAGAAAACATAGCAGCATCAAAGAAAGGGCATTGTTTTCCACATCCTGATGCAGAATACAATTGTGACATTATTCAACATCCTTTCAACCCCAAAATTGTTAAAAGAACAGGTACTGACAGAGCTATGTTCTCTTCCAGCAAGCTACTGTCTGCTTTATATTTCTGCAGTGTAAGTCTGTCTTTTTAGCCTGGTCCTATGGTTTTCCAGCTGCAATTTGCACAAATTAAATCTCCAGACTTGCAAAGTTGATTCATGTAATCAGCAGCAGCAGCAGGAGTTTGTCAAAGAGAATTATTTGTATGTTTACAGCCCAAACTGAGTTTTGACTTAATACTTGTCCAAGGCACAACGGAAGTTTTTGCAGCTGTTCTGTCCAAAAAAGGGGTGAGAGGATGGAGGAAGGGGAGAATTTGCTTTGGACCCTGCCCACAGTTGAGGCTGGGAGGATGGTGAGAGGCTACAGCTTATCTGAGGGGTGTGGAGGGAGTTGATGTGGGCACAGCTCTCCTCCTCAGCCCCTTGCTTCTCATTTTCCATCCCTGAGCTTGGGCCAAGCCCCAGATTCACACTGCAGTCCTGACCCAGCTGCAGGGTGATAGGAATTCTAGAGATAGGGTTTTTTTGCAACACCTGGTAGGAAAGTGGCGTTTTTCAACAGTGAAGCTTGAACTGAGCCATATTCAAACAAAAGGATCACATGCCAGTAACACTGCAAGCAGTGAACACCCGTAGCAGGTCTCATTCATTATAAAACTTTCAGGCTGTAGACTTTGGTGTAAAAATGTTACTAAACCAGAAGAGTGGCACTTGGCTCTTTTTTCAGCAATGCAAGAGGAAGCAGCAGCTCTCAGTGTTGTGCAGAAGATGGGTTACAGGGTGTGTGGATGATTGGCACGACTGGAAGAAATAAATCCCTCCCCAAACATCAAACCAACCTTTCTCCTGTACCATGCAAAATTCTTCACCAAAGTTTCTGTCAGCATCAATGGAGACAGTGCTACAAATGGTTTGGAATAAGCAAAAAACAAATCCATAAAAAGCAACATAATTTCTACACACAACTTCTGAAAAACAGAGCAATTTCCTTAGGATCCAGAGCAGACACAAAGCAAACCAAGTGCTTATTTGGGATTTTGATGTTAATTTTGAGTCGGGCCACAGCTAATCCTTCACATGCCAAGTGACTCAGGAGGCAGTACAACGAGTTGTGGTGTTCTCCTGTTGGAGGCTGAGCTGGGAGCTGGCTGATTACAAGTGGTGAATGTGCACATTCAGCCGCGCGGCGCAATTATAATTCAACCGCGTGTACACACAGGCACAGAGAACTGGGCTTGCTCATTACCTCCTTTGTCAGAGCCTATTTTTCTTTGCAAGATTGTTCCTATAGCACCAGAATAAACAATAATTTTGGATCTTTGCACATCCACCAGCATTTTCCTAGACAAGCCATTCTTTCATTGTCAGCACCCTGGGCTGTGCAATCTCTGCCCATAGAGATTTGCAATCATGCTGGGTTTGGATGCTCAGCTTTTGGGAGGAGGTAACAGAATCATAGAATAGTTTGGGTGGGAAGTAACCTTTAAAGGCCACCTAATCCAATGCCTCTGCAAAAAGTGGGGTCCACTAGGCCAGGCTGGTCAGGAGACACAGGTGAGTGCACACAGAGCCACACATGGAATCACTTCCTTACTTTGCTGATCACACAGGTTCGTCTCAAAGACTGATGCACAGAACTGGGCTGTGTCAATCCTGAATGGAGATTCTTTCTGTCTGTGCTCTTGGCATGCTCAGCTGGGGGGTTAGAAGTCCTACAAGGACCGTATGGATGGAAAAAGTCTGAGCCAAGCTCAAATTCAGCTGATTTCTTGGAAGAAAAACCCATCCAGGTATCACCTCGCAGTTGTGATATCCCATGCTCAGGCACTGGACCAGGAAAGGACATTGTAAACTCATCATTTTGTGTACTACCAACACAACTTTCTCTACAGCCAGTGGTAAATCTATAGTGAATCTGAGAGCTGAACTCAGTGTTCGCAGTGTAACAAACTCAGGAAATAATTGCTGGCTTCTCCCACCTTCTCAGCACCCTGAGTCATCATCCATAAGGGAAAGGATGCTCCCAGGAACAGCTCTGGAAATTTCAAATAAAAAGATATTTAGTACAAGCTCTTCAGTCTCTTGCTCCTACACAGACCAAGGCTTATTCATCCTGCTAAGAAGATTATTGCTGGAAACTTCTGGGTTATCCCTCACCAGAATCAGGTTCTGTGTTTCACTGGTTTTTCTATGCAAGCCAGGCTGTCTCTCACAGTTGTTTTAGAGACAACCACTTATATATGCAATAAAAAAGCTATTTCACCATATTGCTGAAAATTCCATCAGGTTAGAGTTTATCTTAACAGTCTGTCATTTACAATGTACTAATAAAGGGGAACTAAATATTATATTGGTTTTGGCATAAAGAGTACATTATTGGTATTTATAAACACATCTGTAAATGTTACAGACTTTTAAGTAACCCCATTGACCTGTAACATAAAAGCCCTGTAGCTACTGATTCACAATATATAAATATATAAGCACTTTATGGATAAACCTTTACAAGCCATTTATAAAAACACTCTTAGTGAGAAATACGACACACTCCCAAATAGACACAGAAATAATTCTCAAGGAAACTAGGTCCTTACGAGAAAGACTAAAAGTCTTTTTATTTGGTTCAGCTTCTGCAAATTAAAGTTCTACCTCAGCGTACAGAAGTAAAACTAACACAGAGTAGAATTTTAAATTGATGTAATAAAATAAATCTAAAATAATATAAATAAAGTGATTCTTCAATTGTTTTTCAAATATGTGACTCAACAAAAGAAGAAGAGAACCTGAAATGGCCAAGATAGATCAGAGGAATTTCCAAGCACAAACAAGAAGCATTAAATCTGTTCCTTCTGTCTTTATGCCATTTCATTTATGACACAGGTTATTTTCCTGCAGGTATGTATTGATGAGGGAACACTTCACACCTCACTGCAGCCATCTCAAAATTACCTGCCCAAATCAGTGTTTGTCCCTGAGCTGACTCAAACAGTGGAACAAAACAAGACCATTCAAGGGACAGTCCAACCCCTGTGCCTCAGGCTGCTTTATCCAAGACAGACTCACCCTCTGGAGATCCCTTTTTCTCACCATCAAGGTCTTTTTTTGTGTTTCTTCTCTAGAGCTGGACAACTGGGTGTTGTCTTCTCCTGTGTAACAGGTGATAGGACAAGAGGAAATGGCCTCGAGGTTGTGCCGGGGGAGGTTTGGATTGGAAATTAGGAAAAAATTGCTCCAGGAAACAGGTTGTCAAATCCTGTAACAGGCTGCTCAGAGCAGTGGTGGAGTCACCATCCCTGTAGGGATTTAAAAGCCATGTGGATGTGGCATTTGGGGACATGGGTTAGTGGTGGCCTTGGCAGTGCTGGGGGAATGGTTGGACTTGAGGGTCTTAAAGGTTTTTCCAATCTAAACAATTTTGTAGTTCTAACTATCATGTCAGCAAGCAAGCCTGAGTAAGCCCCAGCTTTGGAGTCTGCTGGAAAACAGCAGCTGCACGCTCAGCTCAGTGTGGGAGCTGACATTTCCAGGTTCAGCTTGCGAGACAAAGATCTGCAGCTCAGGCAGAGAGGGCTTGCCAAAGCTGGCAGACCTTGCAGCAGGAGCAGGATAAGGACAGGATCCTGGCTGCTGAGGGCATGGATGGAAAAGCAGCTGCTGGCTGGAGGCAGCCACTGACCTGGATGGAATGGAATACCTGTGGATTCACACCTTGGCAGCCACAGGAGCAGGGTGTGAAACACTCTGAACCCCAGTGGGTTCCAGGCTTTTCCACCTGTCTTCCCAGCACCTTTATCCCATTGTTATCCTTGTGCTGGGCAGATGAGAGGACAGAAAGGTGAATTTGGGGCTGTTTCTCTCTGCTGGTGCTTCAGCAGGTCTTTATAAGACCATCTGGAATATGGCAGAGCTGTCTCTGCTGTTTGCCTTCCCTAAATGCCACCTGTTGTTAATATCAAGTGTCAGGAAAATATTTTGGATAAATCTGGATAAAGTGCCAAGCTGAACTGTAATTAATCACTGTGTCTCTGTTACACAGTTGGGACTCTCAGGAAAACTTCCCCTCAATCTGACAGTTCAGTGAAGAGTTGTTTTTTTTTTTTTGGTATCAGCTTCTTCTAACACTCTCCCTGGTATAACAATAACTCTGAAGGGTGTTTCATACAGTCTGGCCTCATTATGATGAACTTTTCAAACAAACAGTTGTATCTGAATGCTCACCACAATTAAGACAGGGAATTTGCTTCATCAGGCCAATAAAAAAAGCAAAACACCCATATCTGAGCCAAACACCCAGAGCAGAAACAGCTTTTTTTATAGCAATGAAGAATCAAAATGAAGCATTTTCAAAAGGAAATAATGATACAGAAAGGAATAATAAATTATGCTTCCAAGGTGCATGTACAGTGCTTTAATCATAGATAATCCTGACTTGGAAGGGACCCACAGGATCATTGACTCCAACTCCTCTAACAAAAACAAGAGCTATGTGTTCTTGTTAATAAGACTTATTTTAATTATTTTTTTTTTCAGTAAGGCTAATGGAAAACACCTAAAAAGCAGCTCTTACCACAGCTGGCTTGTACGGGTGTAGCATGGCTAGACTCTCCTGTTTTGGCACCCTGAACTGTGAACCTCAATGCACTCCTGCTTGTGTTCTTGGAATAAAATGGTCTTCAGAGCAGGGCAGCCTCATCTACTCCCTTTCCTACACTCTACTGCTTTGCACTGACTGAGGGGCCAGGGACTGCCTTGGGTGTCTGCTGATGAACACGTGTGGAAGACCAGAAGGTGGGACATGTGTAATAGGAAAGGTGTGAACACACTCTCTGCTGACACCCATGTCCACTGTTTGGGTCTGGCAGCACAAAACATCTGCACAAAATCCCTTCCATGTCTGTGTCCCTTGGTTTGTTCAGCCTGGAGAGGAGGAGATGAGAGGACACCTCACTGAGGTCTTCAACATCCTCACAAGGAGCAGTGGAGGGACAGCTCCAAGCTCTTCACTCATGTCACCAGTGGCAGGACTCAAGAAAATGGCATGGAACTGTCTGGGGAGGTTTAGGCTGGATCTCAGGAAAGGCTCTTTCCCAGAGGGTGCTGGCACTGCCCAGGCTCCTCAGGGAATGGGCACGGCCCCGAGGCTGCCAGAGCTCCAGGAGCGTTTGGACAGCGCTGCCAGGGATGGACAGGGTGGGGTTGTTGGGGTGTCTGTGCAGGGCCAGGGGCTGGGCTGGCTGATCCTGGGGGTCCCTCCCAGCTCAGGACATTCCATGATTTTATGATTTCTATGGCTCTGTGTCATGGTTTAGCCCCAGCAACAACCAAGCCCCACACGGCCGCTCACTCAGTCCCCTCCAGCTGGGTCAGGGAGGGAATGGGAAGGGTAAAAGCCAGAAAACTTGGGGGTTGGGATAAAGACAGGGAAATCCAAAGCTGTGCAAACAAGGAGAAAGCAAAACAAGTTCATTTCTCACTTCCCATGGCTGGGCAGGTTCAGGCATCCTCAGGAGAGCAGGGTCACACTAATTGGTTACTTGGGAAGAAAGACACCATCACTCCAAATGGTCCCCTTTTCTTTCTTCCTCCCCTACTTTATGCATGATGTCACATGGTCTGGGACTTGCTTCTGCTCAGTTTGGGTCACCTGTCCTGGCTGTGTCTCCTCCCAGCTCCTCCCCAGGCTGGCTGTACGAGGAAAGCCCTTGGCTCTGTGCAATCCCTGCTCAGCAATAACAGAAATATCTGTATTATCAGCCCTGTGTTCAGCACAAACCCAAACCCAGCCCAAAGTAGGCACTGGGAAGGGAATTAACTCTACCCCAGCTGAACCAGTACAGTCCATCTATAGAAACCACCAGAAAAACCCCAGGAACCTGTCAGCGATTGTCATTCAGCACTGAGTACCAAGGAAACGATACAGTAATACCTGCTTGAGAGAAAAAGTTGCAAAAATATGCTTTGCTCTAACCCATGGTGCTGAGACTGTAATTTTCAAAACTACTTAGCTCACATCCACAGGCTTTCTGAGAGGACTGACACAAAATCTACAGCTAGGCTGAAGTGCCTGCTGAATTCTCTTTGCTGCTCTTCATCTCCTGAATGACAGCCATGATGCAAAGCCCATCACTGTGACAAGATGCTGGTCTTATTTTTTGTCATGCCATCACCCCATCATTTCCAGCAGTGCTGCTCACAATGCCCTGCCTCCCCTAAGTGCAAAGAAAAAGCAGAAGTACAAGAGTCTCTTAGTAAAACATTAATCTCAGATCACAGATTTATTTTATGGATTTGCAACACAGCCCATATTACAAACATTGTCTGGGAACATTTACAAGAATAAATAAGATGGACTCGCAGTTGTAAAAAAAAGATTACACTTCACTGTAATGTACAGTCAAAAAATATATCTGATATTCATTGACTTGACATTATTTACCTTCCTTCTTTTAAGCTAGAAAGAAAAGACACTGAATGCACAGTGTTGAGAGTTTTGTATTTATATTTTTTTCCTTTTTTTTTCTTTTTTTTCCATACGTGCTTTATCTATCAAACATCCAAACTGTACAAGTGAGTTTCACCAGTAATCCATAAAGGCCGAGGGGGAGGAGAGGGGGCGGCACCGCCAGAGCAGAGGCTCTGTGCTCTCATGCAGCACTCCTCCCTGCCCAAAAACACATCCAGGGAGCTGCAATGGCCCCGAGGCAGCCGCAGCATCGCCCTGGGAGGTGGTGACAGCTCTGGCAAGAAGCGACGCTGGCACATTTTGGCTGCGGGTGGGGTCGGTGCGGGGAGGGAGGAGATTCCATGGGTGCGTAAATGGATTTTGTCACTGCGGTTAGTCGGGATGGGTTAGGGGTGTGTTAGGGATGCAGCTCAGACTTTTGGCATAGAAGTGCAGTGTTTAAATGCTGGCAATGCAAGGAAGGGCTAGAGGGGCAATGAGGGCGTAATTCCAGTTCTGCTCCAGCACGTGAAGCTTGGTTTGACTGTCAGCAATGTGAAAAACTGAGCAGTGTTTGTCCTGGGGAGTCTCAGAGTACCTAAATTCATGAAAGCTTGTAAAGTTTTGGCCCCCAAAACACACTCCTTTCCATTATTTCACACAAAGAAGATTTCCTGACTGAAAGATGATGTACTCACACAAGGAAATCCATCTCCACAGTGCAGCACACTCGAGGTGTCCCACAGGGTGTCCCAAAGAGTGGCATTTCAGGGTTACAGATCTCCACTGAAACACTCCTTCTGTGACAATTGACTCCACTAAAAGAAGCACTACACTCCTGGGTACCTATATATGAAATATCAGGATTGGTTCCTGAGGGACATCAACAGCATCTTCACCCAGTACCTCCAGAGTGGAGGCATGGACTGGCTCATGTTTATACTGCTCAGAAACAGCTCACTGAATGGAATTCCAAGAAAAACCATTTTAGATTGTTCTTTTCCCTTTCCATGCTTTTTTTTTTAATTTTTTTTTTCCCCCTGCCAGGAAACACTATGGGAACACCAGCATCTGGCATTCAGTCTGCTGCATTAGTTTGTCTTTTAAGGCTCAGGTTGAAAACAGAATAGTGGTGGAAAATCTGCTGCATGAACTGGGATGAGGATGGAAAGACTAATTTAGATCCCTCATGTTTTTACAAACTGGAAAAGCTGCCAGGTTTTCACATTCTGCTACTCCAACATTAAACTGTAGGATATTCTGAGCATAGGTTGTCTTTTTTTTTTTTTTTTTTTTTTTTTTTTAATACATATTGCAGCATTCTGCATTAGGAANTAAAATATTTTAACACAGCAATTAATGGTTATAGACTAGGGGTCACTGGAAGTCAGCAAGTTTTTGTCTCTTTTTTTTTTTTTTTTCCCTTTCCATTACACTCTGTACCACCAGGATTTGGTGGTATATGAAAATGTATGATTCTGCTTGACAGTTTGAGCAAATTGTACATTCCTCAAGTATGCATATGAGGGAGATGATTGATACCTTTTCCAAGTCAATGAACAGATAACACATGATGGATTTTCCTTGTGGTCCTTGCCAAAACGGCAGAAATTGGGCTTTGCTCGCTGTGCTGTTGGCTCACCCTCGAG
>VWZP01003314.1:197776-208341 GCA_013396995.1 Dicaeum eximium | reverse complement strand
AAGGAGATTTCTCCTCCTTTCCTTCCCTTCCAGATGGAAGCTGGTTTATCTGCCTCCTGAACCATGCTCCTGCTGCAGGAGCCTCTCTCCTTCCTCTCACTCTACAGCACACCAAGAGCAGTGACCAGAATTCCCTGGCTTGAGATTCCCAAGGGAATTCCCACAAACTACTGCTAAAGGGCCTGTGGAAAGTAAATGGAAAAGCCAGTCTAGCATCCACAGGCTTAAATCTACTGCTGTGGGCTCTATGTGGCTGCTGGACTTTTGTTTTCCCAGGGAGTTTACAGCAACAGAATAAAAGGGTAGAAACTACTGCTGCCCAGTGGAATTCATTGCTGCAGTTATATCCATTAATAATTTAAGATGTTGGTTACCCCTATATGAGATAGTGCCCCTGAACCAGCTGTTTCTACTTCCTTGTATTTCAGACCAAACTTTACACCAACTCTGTTCTATCACAAAGAGTTCCCCCTCACCCCTGAAGGATGTCTCCATGGGAATCAGTTCATCTTCATTATGTCCATTCAAATATTGTCAATATGGTATTTTTCCAGCCTAAAATTCAATCACTGAGGAATTCACCCTTTTTTACTGCACATTATCACTTTTCATCCACAGCAGGGGATGCTTAGGCTGAAAAGCTCACACTGACTATTAATCCTCCCAGGAGTGAGAAAACCTCCTTTATCTCATCTCATAATTTCTTTCTTTCCCCATGAAAACAAACCCATCACCCATAATCTTGCTTCAAACACATTACCTACTTCACTATGGGCTGTTCTCTAGGGTTTAAACAACCTCAAGGTAATAAAGTGATTTAAAGTGAGCTTTTCCACACAATTCCCTTCATCATTAATTCACACTTGGCATATATGCACTGTGCAGGGAGGAACAGCATGAAGATCCCTGAGCCAACACAGACTGGAGCTGGGTCAGTCCCCCAAAAGCACAATAACTGCAGGAATTTATAACAGTTTGGCAACTCAATCTGCAGGGTCTGCTGAGCATCTTTCCATATGTGTTGCAGGCTGGACATTAGGAGGTTCAGACACGTGGTTGAGTGGCCACATAATAAGCTGTGATTAACAGTTGGGCTATGGTAACCAACATTTGCATTGAACTCCTATAAAATGTAAAATCCAGCTGAAATATCTTTCCCTGCAGTGTGTGCCAAAATCACTTGGTGTTTGCAGAGGGCTGAGCACACGGTGAGTTGCTGTGGGCCAGCTGATACAGGTACCTGACCCTTTAGTAGTGTTTTTCATCCCATAAAACACATCCAGACCCACCTCCAGACCCTGAACCACTGCACTGCCAGGGCTGTTCTGCTCTGCTCATCCCACACGTCCTTCCCCTCACTCACACACCCCTCCTGTGCCTTAACTCTGGCATTTCAATCCACTTTCTTTTAAATTAAGCCTAAACTACCTCCTACCCGTCACACCTCAGTGGTACTGGCATTTCTTTACCTCTCTGTGCCCCTAGCCCAGCTGTCACCCTCAGTGCTGGCTTCACTCCCCTAAATCAGGAGGGAGACCTGTCACTGTGCTACTTTCTATGTAAAATTAGCAGAATGCTAATTACTAATTAATATCTTCATTGTGTCCACAGGGAGTGGCTCCCTTTGGCTTTTTGGAGTCAGCAGAGTCAAAAACACTTTGCTGACTTGTAACTTCTTCATACCTAGGCAATATTGAAAAATCCTATCCTGGGATTAGTATTCCCTCTTCCCTTTTCTCTCCCAGCACCTGACCTACACGGTTCCATCCAGCCACCTGTAATCAAAACACCAATATTACTCTTTTCCTCTCACTTTTATATCACAGTTTCACTTTGCCTTCTAGTTACTTTTGCTGCTCAATTGTGTTGTTTAGTTGCCTAAAGGAAAAAGCCCAATTCAGGCCAGTAGCCTGTCCCTTGAGATGCCAGACACCCACTCACAGCCCCAGCTGGAACTAAAGTTGATTTCATGATTTTTTTGCAGGCAACAGAAAGGACCAAGCAGAACAGTACAGAGGCTCCTGTGAGAAGGTGGCTCACCATCAGTTAAAACCTTCATGATATTAAAGCCAAGACTCCAAAGCTCCTTAGAGAAACCCCAGGTGATTCAGCATCCTTTGCTTGTCAAGAGGGGATTAATGAAACTCCCAGCATCCTTCCCTAGGCTGGTGCAGGTCCTGCTGGGTGACAATGGCTTGGTTGGGCACTGGTGTGTCAGAATCAAGAGCTGCTTTTGCCACATTTCATTTCCATCCCTCCTGGTCAAGGCAAGGGTGTGACTATTGAAGAGAGAATGACCATGGAGCAGAGGTGCCTTTTGAATTCACAGACAGAATTAGCAAAAGGTTTTGAACTTCTGGCATGCTCTGTGCCAGGCATGGGAAGGACAGAGCTCCCAGCAGCCTCTGAGTATTTACCTGAGGGTGCAAAACTACAGGGTGATGAGAAAATTGGAGTTTCCTTCAACTCTTACCTTCAGTCTATCTTTTAGCAAGCCTGAATTTAAAGAACCCTACACCCCAGAATCCATTTTACACACAGAACAACCTCATATCCCACACCCTCAAGATAAATAAATGGCTAAATTGAAATACTAATTATTGTAAAGTCTTGTTCATTCAATTATTTTTTTCCTGAAGATTACCCTGCAGACCTTAGTGATTAACTACTTAAACACACTTTTTTCAGAAAAGCAATTTCTTAGCTGCTAAGAAGTCAGAATGAGGTCCAAAACCATGGCAAAACACATCTGGTGTTTGTTTCAGAGAAGGAGACTCGCACAGGCATTTTTGCAGAATAAAACAAAAGCTGGTTTGCTTAAGGAGAGAAGTTGCTGTGCTGGGCTAACACTTCTCTTTAAGGGTGTCAGAACAAGTTTCTGTGTATGTACATCACCTTTCCTATAGCTCCAGTGGGTTACAAGTTTGAAGCTCACAGGGCCTGGAACTAGTGAGGAAATCTTGCCCAAACCCAATTTTAAGAACCTTCAGACTTTTAAACCCTTGAGCAGGAACCTTCTTTGCTGTCTGCTTGCACAGTGCCTAGTTCAGCAGGGTCCTGGCATGACTAGGGGTCCTAAGATCTACAGCAATACAAATAATAAATAAAAAATAGTCATACATAGTATATGAGCAATAACACCTACTTCATACCCTGTTTGTCAAGGACACACTGCACCCCAGCTAATGGTTGGGAAATGTGGTAACCAGGTTACCAAAGTTGTGAGATAAATGCCATTTGTTTGATGCAAATCTTTAACCTTCAGGGTCAAGTGGCTGGGAAACTCCACAACAGCTTCACCAGCAGCGAAAGGACACAGACCAGAGGGATGGAACTGGGTCATGCACAGCCCTGGAAGTCGAGCAGAAACTGGGAGGAAATATTTCTGTGGAGGCAGTGAATCCATGAACAGCTTCTCATCTCCACCATCTATTTTCATGCTTAAAGGGACTACATTTGGGAAGAGAATTCCAGCGTAGCCTTTTTTTTTCTTTGTGTGTGTGTGTGTGTGTTGGCCTTTTCATTGGGAAAAAACAAATAAAAGGAAACAGATAAGGTAGACAAATTGTAATGAAACATTTCATGTATCCCCTATGGCTATCTCATTTTTCCCAAATGATTGCTGCATGAAATTAAAAAATTAAAAGGCTGGGATTTGAGAATAAAATTATAAATTAAAAAGGAGACATTTAAAATAGAATTTCCTAAGGGTTTCATTTCTTCTCCACTCTGCAGCAAGCAGAACAAAAACACAATCCAAAAGAGGAGAGAAGTCAGAGGGGATTACAAAGTCCAGTCTTTCAGCCTGTCTCCCATTTTGCTAATTTTTACAGTAAGTTATTTAAGAAGCAGTAGATGTTCCAATAGAAAGCAGGCAGCAGCACACACAGGCATCGTCTCCTCCTTCCAGAGAGGCCTCTGCAACCTCAGTCTCTTGCTGAGAAGGAAGGAGAAGTTTTCCTTCCCACACTTGTTACTGCCTTCCAGTGTGGGACAGGGGAGAAGCATCCGCCAGAGTTTGGGGTCTGGCACATCGTGGGGTCCCCTCCCTTCGCTGGGCTAAAAGGAACTCAAGTATTCCAGTGCAACCTCGTATACAAATTTATACTGTTCCTGAAAGAGAGGACACAAAGGAATGCCATTAGGATACAGGAGAATTCCTCAGAGCCTCGTTCTACAAGCAAAAATACCTCCTCCCTCTTTCTGAAACCCTTTGTCAGGAGCAGGCAAACGCTGGCTGTGTTTCTGAGTGATCCTGAACAAGCGTGGCTGGGAGATGGTGCTGTCAGTGGAAGAGAAAAGCACTCAGAGAGACAGCCCCAGTCTGGACTATTCATTATTTGCCTCCAGCCCTCAGTGCACGTGTTGCTTTTGAGGCACGAACTCAAAGTGATGGATGGAGATGACTGAATTCAGGACAGTCAAATCTCCTGGGCTGCAGGGAGCCAGGCCTGGGGGCTGCACTGTTCTCCCTTCCTGGTTTCAAGATGTGTCACAGCACCCAGCACTGGGCTGGACAGGAGGACAAATCCCTGCAAGGACAGGAGGACAAATCCCACTCTTCTCACAGCCATGGTGACAACTTTGTGAGGTTTGACCTCTTGAGGCAGCTGGGTATGGGACACAGAGTCCATACTCTGCCAGGGCATCCCCTCTTCTCAAAAGGAGAAGCAGGAAGATTCACTGAACATGCTAAAACAGGACCAGTTTTAATTCCAGTGTCTTCATTCACTTTGATTCACCCTGAACTAAGCCATTTAGACATTTTCTCACCTATCCTGAAGTCCCTTGTGCACACACTGGGTGGGGAATGAGCAGAAGAAGCCTTACCAGTGACTCCACCATGTTGGATTTGTTGTTCCGTAGCGTTTTCACTATGTGGAACACGTCGATGATGTTCTGCTGCTGGATCATTTCGCACACGCTGCAGATGGCACAGAAGGTGCCGCTGCGGCCTCCGCCGTTCCTGGGCGGGACAAAAGAGGTGAAGGTGGGGCTGGGGGAAGGAGAGCACACACAGCTCACACCCCATGGACACTGGGAAGGTCTCTAATGTAAGGGCTGGTCATGGATGTTCAGGGATTTGTGTGCCTAAAGCGGCTCCAAGAGAGCTGGAGGGGGGCTGTGCACAAGGGCATGGAGTGACAGGACTAGGGGGAATGGTTTTCCACTGCCAGAGGGCAGGGATAGATGGGATATGGGGAAGAAATTCCTCCCTTTGAGGGTGGTGAGGCTCTGGCACAGGTTGCTTAGAGAAGCTGTGGCTGCCTCATCCCTGGAAATGTCCAAGGCCAGGTTGGACAGGGCTTGGAGCAACCTGGGGTAGCAGAAGGTGTCCACTAGAAGTGAGTGGTGTTTGGGGTCCCTTCCAAGCCAAACCATTGTGTGAGTCTGTGAAAGTCTGTGAGACCTGTAGAACAGGGGCAGGATGGAAGGGCTAAGGGATTCCTGGAGTCGGGGACAGGGCAGCTCAGGGATTGCAGTGCTGCAGATCCCTGCTCTGGGCTCACAGCAGCTCTGTGCTCAGAGCTGGGTACATGGCAGGGCTGCTTCAGCTGTCTGTGCTCCAGTACCAGGGCTCTCGGAGTTATTTCTCACTGCAATCAGTAAAATCCCTGGGCCAGGATACTATAATGCAGTACAACATTCAACCTGAAGCGGACTATAAATGTACTTTAACTCCATTTTCCCCAGCTGAAGCCTGGCAAACCACCAGATTCCCAGACCCACAAGGAGCTGTGTTCGCACAGCCCCGCGCGAGGCTGCGGCCGTTCCCAGCCCTACTCACAGGCAGTGCACCACGGTGCGCCCGTCCCGGCCGTCGTACTGCTCCTGCCACTTCTCCAGCCTCCTGACCACCTTCAGCAGGGAGCGCTTGGAGGGAGGGGTGTCCCTGTAGGCCGGCCAGCCGATGTACTGCAGGTGCTGCACGATGCGGTACCCGTCCTGCGGCTGCAACACAGAGCCTGCTCAGGGCCAGGGGCGGGTGTGGGTGTGTGGGTGGACGGTGATGGGACAAACTGAGACGAGAGATCTCTGTAAGTCCAGCCTGGTCTCGGAGTGTGCAGTTTATTGCTCAGGGTGTGGGTATAGGGGCCCTGCTGAGAGCTGCCAGCCACAGCGCAGAGCAGGACCAGGAAGAGAGAGAAAGAGTGGAGGAAGAGAGTAAGAGTGTAAAAGTAAGAGAGGTAAAAGTAAGAGCAAGAGANTTTCACATATAGGTTTCATATTCTCAAAGTCTAAACAGTCACAATTATAAGGCTTTCTTATTTCATCTTCCCCAGCAGATGGGGATGGGATGGGGCAGGGCTGGCAACACGGCTCACACAGCTCCCTCCCCTCTGCTCTGGACCAGCTGTGCTGCTGTTCTGCACGCTGGGTGCCCACCATGGTGCTTTTCTCTAACCTGGATAACAATTATTACAGAGCCCAGCAGACACCAAGTGCACAGGACTCTTGTTTGGCTTCCAGAATAAAGTTCCATCAAACTGCACAAACTGATCAAATGTCTCTTTCCTGGTTGATTGTGCTGTGCCATAAGAAGTAGAGCCAGCCCTCAACAATTCTCAGGGGGTTGTGGAGAGAAAGGATCCTCAGAGATGAGCTGGCAGTGGCCATGGTGTTGGACACGGATGAGTGCAGAGAGCTGTGAGCACACAGCACCCGCCCTGCCAGCCCTGCATCCATGGGCCAGCCCCATTTGAGAGTCACAGAGCCTTGGTCTGCCCAGTTTTATGACTCCCAGGCTCTCTCTGGGACAAGGAAGGTGTCTGATATCCAACCAGTTTATCAATTTCTGTGGCCGGACCACAAGGTTCCCTCTGCAGTGCCACACCTGAACTGCTGCACAGGCTCTGACCAGGCAGACACTGATGTGTTACACTGCATGGAAATATAATTTGCAGAGCCTGCTTCCATTTCTGAGTAGAAAAAATGACAGAGGAACAACAAAGGGAACATAATCAATCTGGGAAACAACTAATGAGAGAAAAATCCTGTGCTGAAGCCCTTTCCTGCAGCCCTGAAGTCGGATTGCCAGGGCTCAGTGTGCAGATAGACTTTGTTTCTATCATTTCAGCTGTCCTGGGGCTGAGGGACACAGACAAAGAGTTGCTTACAGAAATGGCAGTTGCTTATTTATAGGGAAAGCAGTGACAGTTGGGAATCCCAGTCCAGCCAGTAAACATTGCATCTGTCTTCAGAGACACTGCCTGGGAGCTGACAGATGGAGAGCTGCTGACACCATCCCAGTTTATTTCCTGCAATACTGATGGCTTTATATTGGCTACCAAGTGATGAATTGTTCTCAAATATACACAGAAAAATGCTCACCATTTAAATACAGATTTTCAGCTCATATCATCCACTTGCTGCCTTCAGCCAAGAGTCCTTTAGCAATGCAGGCTGATTAAATGTTAATTAAAGGAAGTAGCTGCAGTGGAATTTCATTCCTAGGTGAGAGATTCTGCATCTCTAAACCACAAGCCTTGGCTCTGCCTCTTCCTCGAGCCAAACTGTGTTTTTGAGAATAACCAGGGAACGTGGATTTCTCCTCTCTTACCCTGGCCATGTTGCAAATCCGGAATATCCGGTTGATGATATCTTCATCAATGTCTGCTGAAACAAACTCCACTTGGATGGGGCCGTAACAACAGGACGTCTTCTCCGGCCAGTACTGCATGCAGAGCTAGAAAAAAACACAAAACCAAACAGAAATCTTAATCATTAACATATCCAAGCATTCCTTTTGGATCTATAACCAGCTCAAAATCCATCACAAATCTTATATATTGTGGCTTTGTTCAAAGAAGATCTCATTCTAGCTCAGTAAAACATTTTATATCCTGAATATGAAGAAAAAAAAAAGTGTATTTTAGGGCCTGGACTTTTCTTCCTCTTTATTTTTGTATGAACACAATTTGGAACTGATTGAATTCTGGGTCTAGAGGTGCAGAGAAGGTGGCTGACAAATGAAGCTTCTGTAAGGGTAGAGATTTAACAGGAACATTAAAAGATTAGTGTCTATAGATAAATTTAATAGGAACCATAGAGATTTGGTAAAAATGAGGAAACCGTACAGGCACCAAGAAAATTAATCTCAATTCAAACAAACTGGAATTTCTTTTTTCCTGTAGGATGAACTTTTTCGTTTTCTGTCTTTACCAGTGAAGAGGGGAAGGAGAATGAATTTGTTCTGAGACCAACAAGAGCAACTCTGGTTTCAGGGTGAACCACAACTGCACCTCTGAAGTTTGTGAAGCAGGCTGGGAGTGTTTTTCTTGTGCTGATATTACTGAGTTGAAAGGACAAAAAACACCCTATGTGCACAAATTACAATCTAAGGATTTTAAATCCGGCTGGAAATAGAGCATGGCGCAAAAATATTTTGCATGAGATCTCATTAGCAATTTCTGCTAAGATTGTATTTCTTTGTGTTCTTTTTTCTTTCCTTCCTATTTTCAAGTGTAATTTTGTACAAGTTTTGAAACCCCCAGATGCTCATTTGAACTCGATCTGGAGCTTTTTGAGTTCAATCACTGCCAGCAACGACGCTGAGTGTGTGCATGCAACTGCATTAATTCTGCACTCCTGTTCTGCCTTTGATCATAGAGCATTGAAATTGGGTGGGATATTCACACAATCTTATGCATCTTTGCCCTTGTTAGTTTTTCAAGATTAAGCAAGCCAGCCAAGACCACACAAGCAAGTCCTTTGAAGGGTTTCTTTACTCTTTGTTCAGACTTTCAAGGTGCCTAGTGATCTCCTCTCAAAGCATCTGTCCCACAGGCAGGGAGATGTGAGCCGAGCAGGAGCTTTAGCAAACAACCTCAAGGTGCAGTGGAAAGCAGAAAAAGATTAAACCTTTCCTTAGGATGGAAAATTTGCTTCTCCCAGAGGAGCTCTGTGAATGGCCACCTCTCCAAACACGAGTGTATGCACTGCTGAAAGCTGCCTGTTGTGGGCTCTGACCTCCACAGGGGTTTATTTGCCTTTTCCCTGTACTCAGGACACAGCCTGGGATGAACAGATGAACAGACAGGTCATGACAATATTGTGATGCAAGGACAGTGCAGGCCCAGTGCCAAATTCTCTTCCAGAAAACTCATCCCACAATGGATCTGATGATCTGCTGGAGGGTAGGAAGGACCTGCAGAGAGACCTGGATTGATGGGCTTGAGGCCACTCAATCACACAGTGGCTGTGTGTGTTCTGAAGGGCAGCAGAGCTGGGGCAGGCTCTGGAGCCCCCAGGAGCAGCTAGGGGAGCTGGGAAAGGGGCTCAGCCTGGAGCAAAGGAGGCTCAGGGGGGAAACCCTCTCACTCTCCACAACTCCCTGAGGGTGCAGCCAGGTGGTGGACAGGCTCTGTTCCCAAGGAACAAGGGACAGGATGGGAGAAAACAGCTTCAAACCGTGCCAGGGGAAGCTTAGGCTGGATATATGGGAAAATTTCTTCACTGAAAGGCTGGTCAGACAATGGCACAGCTGCCCAGAGCAGTGGCAGTCCCCATCCCTGAAGGGATTTAAAAGACATGTAGAGGTGGCACTTGGTGACATGGGTTAGTGGTGGCCTTGGCAGTGCTGAGGTAACAGTTGTGCTCAATGATCTTAGAGGTCTTTTCCAGCCCAAATGATTCCATGATATCAAACTGTCTCACCGTGTCCTGGTAGCTCATAAAATACAAACTTTGAAATCCTCCTTAACTTCCAGTGCCACCTGGGTGTTTTGGCATGGGCTGCACTCTCGAGGGAGGTGACACCGTGCTACAGAAACTGTCAAAGTGACTTAATGCACTGCCAAATCCCCTTTTCCGTGCCTACAGACCACATCATAACATCAAAACTTTGCTAGGGCAAAACCTAAGCTTTGTGCAGAAAGACAGTCACAAGAATAACACTGGCTGGGGCTGAGAGGTTTGTGTTTTCCCAGAACCAAGTGTGAGAAAGTGTGCCATTTCCAGAAAAAGCTGGGTTTTGCTTTGAAGTGTCGGGAAAAAAAGGTGAAATTTATCTCTGGATTCAATGCCAAGATGCAGAATTGAGGAGGGTGGAGGGGAGAGGAAAACAGAAGATAAAGAGGACCTCTGGTTCCTCACAGCGTGGTGGGACTCTGCAGGGCATCAGGAGAGCCCAGTGCTGGACAGAGCTGTCACTGGGGCTGGAATGGGGCTGAGTTCCCCTGGTGGGACATCCCCTTGAGGATTGGGGTGATTGGTTTCTGCATCACCATCCAAAAAAGAGACCAATCATTCTCTGCCTTCAAGTGTGGGAAGACAGGGAAGAAACAAATGAAAAGCGAATCCATTAAGTACCAACTATTGAGGGCTCCTCTCCTCACATTGAACAAGGGCTGTAATGGGTGAATTAAGCATGCCAAATGTACTCTCCACACAAATTGCATGATTACACCTTTTTGAAAGCTGTTATCCTCTGCTACTCATCAGCAAGGTGGCTGGAGACACCAGGGCAGGAGGAATGGCAAAAGCTCCTCTCTGGCAAGCTCAATGCTGAAAATAATGCTGTGCCCAGTGGCCAAAACCCAACTTGGACACGGAATTAAAAAGAA
>VWZP01003314.1:140862-197745 GCA_013396995.1 Dicaeum eximium | reverse complement strand
AAAAAAAAAAAAAGAGATAAAAGGACTATATTATCCTCAAACTGTGAAAAGCACATTTCTCAGTATTACAGAATTGTACTGGAAATCTCAGGGGAACGATCCTTCAAATTCTTTCAGTTCTCTTAGTTTTATTCTTCTGGAAATGCCATGTGAAAAAGGCAAGTGTGAAGCACCCTGGGGCTGTGGTAGGGAGCATTTTCCTGAACCAAGCACAGGCAAAAATATGAAAGGGGAGAAAGTGGGTTTGGAAGGGAAAGTTTGGCCAGCAAACATGAAGTAATTCTGTAACATATAAAGTATATATATAAATTTTTTTATACTTTTAATTATATCCATTTTACATAATTTTATATCAAAGTATTTATATAATAAATGGGGAGATTTTATAGCAACTTTCCAGTATATAAAAGGAGCTTACAGGAGGGCTGAAGGGGGACTTTTCAGAAGGATATGGAGTGATAGGAGAAAAGGGAATAGCATTGAGCTGAAGGAGGGTGGATTACATGGGACATCAGGAAAAAATTCCTCCCTGTGAGGGTGGTGAGCCCTGGAACAGGTTCCCAGAGAAGCTGTGGGGATGCCTGGCAGTGTCCAAGGCCAGGTTGGATGGGGCTTGGAGCACCCTGGGATAGCGGGAGGTGTCCCTGCCATAGCAGGCGGTTGAAATAAGATGCTCTTTAAGGTCCCTTCCCATCCAAACCCTTTTGTGACCCCTGTTAATTACAATAAGAATTAGCTTACAAAGAGCCAGGCATATGCACTTATTCTCATTAAAACCCCAAAAGATCACCTATTGCTTTCCAGCTCCCCCTCATTTACTGATTGGGGTGGGAGTGCACCCACCTCAATAAAATGGCAGCAGGGATTCTCTGCAAATTCCCTGGATTTGAGAAGGGAGGGACATGCCAGGAATGAAGAGCCACTCACCTGTGCTGCATCCATCTCGTTGAGCATCACCACGGAGGAGCAGTTGTAATCAAACACCAGCCTCCAGAAGTCTGCAATGGTGTTGGGCAAGGGGTGCTGGGTGACAATGAAGGCAGCAGGTTGCTTGTGGCTCTAACAAAAGAATAAGATTAGTTAAAAAAAAAAATCAATCAACTTTTATTCAAAGGAATATTATACCCAGGAGGCTGTGGGGAGGCAGTCTGAGCCATTTAACCAGATTATACAAATCACATCTCCTGCTCCTTGTTATCGCTCCTCAATGAATGAACGCCTCCTAATGGGATTCTTTTGCTCCCAATAAAGACATTTCATTAAAGAAGTGTCACAAGAGCAGAGATTACCCAAATCAATTATTTATATTTTGAGACTCAGCAAATAATGCTAATTCTACTATTACTACTAGTGCAACTATCAGTAATATTAATAATTGGAAGGAAAACAGCTGGAAGCAAATGTTCTCCTTTGTGCTGCAGTGGCCTCAGGGAACCCCAGAAGGGATTAGCCCCTGCTGGGGCTGCCTGGAGGGGGGTGTGTGACAGAGGGGGCACATTTGGACCCCAGCCATCCTTCATGAGCTCGTGGGGCAGCATTCAGAGCCTGTGACATTGGCATTTAATTTCTGATGTTGTTCTCCCACCTCAAAAAGGCCCCCTGACCTCAGTCTCCCTAAGCACGAAGGGGTGGAGCTGTGCTCCCAACCTCTGTGGGGCTGAGTTAATGAATGTTTGTGAGGCTCTCAGGGATGAAAGGCAACAAGCTGAAAACTTTATCTCTTCCCAACCACGGCAGGCAAGGCTTAAATGAGACTGGAAACTGCTCAATCCTTTGTGCTGTACATCTGTGAAGCAGACTTGAATCAAAAGGCACACTAATTCTGGGGTAAAGAAAACAAAAAAAAAAGCACAGAAATAAAAGCCTCCAGCGGAATAAAATTTTGGATTTCAAGTGAAGAAATAAATAAAATCCTGGAGTATTAAGCTGCCTGTTGTGGAGGTTTGTCTTTTCTTCTCCATGTGAGGCAGATGTGGGTGGAAGTGCTGGGCAGGCCACACTGGGAAAAAGGGAGCTCTGAGCGTGCATGTGTGAGGAGGGAGATGGGACATGATGTACAGAGAAGGAAAACAAAATGATTTCTTGGGAAGTTTTAGTCTGGAATGGACTTTCATCTTTTTCCCCACTCTGCATTCCACATCTAGAAACACCAGAATGGGTCAAAAGTTGTGCAGTACCAGACCAGTGGTGGCAAATAAAACACTGAGGTTTGTCTCTTAATGAAACACCAGAATGTTCCTGCTGTGGCTTTTTCATGGTGTGCCAGTAGCAAACCTGGCTAAACCTTGGCTGAAGGTCACGTGTGCTTGTGGGGTTTGCCATTAGGAGAAAAAGAAATCCTCCCCAGCTCTTTGCTACAGGTGAGGACCCAGGTTCACTGCCCTATTTCAAAGGGAAGGTGTCACAGAGGTGTGAATTACTCATGCAAGAGAACATGTGTGGGATTATGGGGCAATGATGATGCCAGAGACACACAAATTCATGTTTTTCTCCAAATCCCATGGATTATAAACAAATTTATCATCACTTCTTCATGGCTTGACTCATGATGTCTCATTTTTTTAAGGATTATGTTCCATTGTTTTGGGGGAAGCTGAGGGACAGTTTTGCTCCTTTCAGGGCAATATGGGATGGATGGAGAGTGTCCCCTAAGAATCCCTGCTCAATACAAGTCTTCACACCTCAGCAAGAACAGCTATGAAAATGTAGGATTCTGGCTGTTCCCCTGTGATTAATTTTGTCCCCAAAAGTTCTTGAATCCTTTATGAAAAGATAAAGGAGAGCCAGAGAACACCACAGAGGCTGAATTTCAATGACAGGTGAAAAATTGCTTTGTACTAAAAAAATTAATCCACTGGAATTTTGTGGGGAAGGATCCAAATATTTGCAAAGTGATTTGAGGTAATGAGGGCTGAAATGTACAAACATTCCCAATCCCTAATAAACCAAAGACTGGATTCTGCAGATGTGCAAAAGGACTAACCACATTTTAAAAACCAAATTTCCTTAGGCATGTTTGCAATGAAAACATCACAGTCCTGCTGGAAAAAATCTAAAATAAATTCTGTGACCATTTAACTGAATATCTTAAATGCAACAGTATTGCTATTTCCCAAAGACTGAAGAACAGACAAAATTAAAAAACAGAGACCCTGCTGCTGCCAAGGAAAAAATCATGGCATTTCACCCTGAATCATATTTACACGTACTCCAACTGCAATAATTAGTGGCTTTAAAGACATCTGTGTCCAAAGGCAGCACAGCAAAAAGAAGCCATCAACATAATTCATCCTCCACAAATGACCCGTGCTGTGAGATTCCAGGCTATAAACAAAGCGAGGGAAAACGCCTTCGGACAGAGTCACATCAGCTCAACTCACATCCTTTAGCCTGAAAATATTTTGCACATCTGATCCCTGCACTCCCACATTCTTAACTGCATAAGAGCAAATCAATCACTCACTTCACACTGCAAATTATCATTTTCAAAGAGCTGACCTGGCAAACATTTCTCTTCCAAATGGATACAGAAAACCGATGTATGGGAAGAGCTGTCCCCCCCACCACTTTTTTGTGCATCTACATTTCTGTAATTCAGCCTCAGCCTGCACACTGAGGGATGCCTTTGCCAAAGATTTTCTACCAATGTGGTGCAGAACTAGGGTGTGTGCTCACAGAATAACAGAGCCTAACAGAATATGCTGAGTTGGAACGGACCCTCAGGATCATGGAGTCCAACTCCTGGCACAGCACCATCCCAAGAGTGCCCAAAAGTATTGTCTGAAAGCGTCTTGGACTCTGCCAGGCTGGTGCTGTGACCACTTCCCTGGGATAATCATATCTAGATTTTGGTGCTTTGCCCGGTTTGGAGATACCAGACTCAGAAACCACAGCTAAGTAAGTTTTTCTCTTTAGATCTCTCCTCCCAGAAAAGCATCGCGAGAGAGGACAAACCCCGGCAGGGTGTGCCAGAGCGGCGCTTACATCCATGAGGGCAGCATTGATGTAGTTGCTGGACTCGCCATCCACGGAGATGAGGAAGGGCAGGCAGCGGTCCAGGGGCAGCACGTCCATGCAGCGGTTCTTGTCGTGGTTGCGCGGCAGCAGCCCGATGCTGCAGTCCTCCGGCCGCACGCGCGGCGTCACGATGTTCAGGGTCTGGCAAGGCAGGGAGCAGGGGAACAAGGACACAAACAGGCTGAGTGCCTCGCAGCTCACTGCTGAGGATCACAGGATGGCAAGGTTGGAAGAGACCTCTAAGCTCACTGAGCCCAACCCAGCCCTAATGTTAGCGTATCATAATCGCAGCAGAGCTTTGATTATGTGCAGGTGCTGTATTAGAAGAGCTCTGGGAGCCAGAGGTATAAACCCAAATCTGAATCCAACATAGTTTGAAATGGACATGTTTTATACCCTTTCATTACATAACTATATGTTAATCATTAAACTTTACATTGTTCTATTGCATTCATTGATTTCACCCAAGTGTGAATTCACGAGCCCCCCCCGAAACGTCATTTCCAAGATGCACAATAATTATGTTCAATTATCACACCTAACAATCCTAGTACAGACATGGTGTTCTTAGGTCTAACTTATTATCTAGTACACCTAGACCCTTTCCACCCTCTCCAAACACTAGAAACATTTTAACCCTATCGCTATCACTAACACCTCAACTAAACCCTGGCACCCAGTGCCACATCCAGGCTTTGTTTAAACACATCCAGGGAGGGTAACACCACCACCTCCATTCCAATACTTTATCACTCTTCCAATAAAAAACTTCTTCCTAATATCCAACCTATATTTTCCTTGGTGCAGCTTAAGTCTGTGTCCTCTTCTGTCAGTTGTTCTGTCAGNCATGGGGGTTGGTTGAATTACATTTGTTGTGCTTAAATGGAATGTAGCTCATTATGGGGTAACTGCTGAAGGAGGCCTGGTTTTTGCAATAAAGGGCTCTTCTTTGCACCTGCCTGGGGACTCTGCATTACTCAGCTTCAGAACATTTGGCATCCCAGCGATAAAAAGGAAGAAGCACTGAGGAGCTTGTTGCTGTTGTAGCACGTTGTGTTTTGCAGATTGTCCTGAGGAACTCTTCCAAACATTGTTAGCTCC
The DNA here is from genome assembly GCA_013396995.1 of Dicaeum eximium. Lineage (NCBI taxonomy): Eukaryota > Metazoa > Chordata > Aves > Passeriformes > Dicaeidae > Dicaeum > Dicaeum eximium. Next base: position 192,627 of record VWZP01003314.1, on the reverse strand, counting down.
AGCAAAAACTGAAAGCTCTCTACACCTCCCAAACACCTCCAGCTCTAAACCCACAGAGCAGCTAGCCAACATTCCTGTTCTTTCCTAGAGACTGGAAATAGGTGTCACAGGTATAAGATGCAGCTCTGAGCTGGTGATGGAGTGAAACCTCCTCCTGTTTCTAACATCCTTGGGATGGAAGCACAAATCCTTCCCCCTCTTCAGGTGGGTCCTGTGCAGGTGTACCTTGAGCACTGACCACCCAGCAGGTCAGACTGTGTTCAGAGCCTCAAACTACTGACTTTTCTTATAAAAACATCAGCTAACATGTCATTTTGAGTTTTTTAAACAGAAAAGTCTATTTGTTTCATATATTATTTAGATTGCTACTTTCCTTTTGAAGTGATACATAAGTGTCATATGCACAATATGTTTGTTTTAAAGGGATTCAGAGTAGCAGAGCTTTGGCTGTTGCTTATAGGTAAAACCTTACAAAATAAGGGTTTTGTTACCCTTGTAAAATCACGGCTCAGGCCTGCTAGTTTGGCTAAGCAGAAAAGGGCTATGGGAAAGTGACTCAGCTGAATCAGAGGTAGAAAAACAAGTTACAGAACCAGCACGTGCTCACATTGTGGTTCATGGGGGTTGGTTGAATTACATTTGTTGTGCTTAAATGGGATATAATTGATTATATTGCTTAAGTAATAAGCAATATTACTGTCAGTTCTATCATCCTTGGGATGGAAGCACAAATCCTTCCCCCTCTTCAGGTGGGTCCTGTGCAGGTGTACCCTGAGTATTGACCACCCAGCAGGTCAGACTGTGTTCAGAGCCTCCAACTACTGACTTTTCTTATAAAAACATCAGCTAACATGTCATTTTGAGTTTTTTAAACAGAAAAGTCTATTTGTTTCATATATTATTTAGATTGCTACTTTCCTTTTGAAGTGACACATAAGATGCTTCACTTACATAGTCATACCTAATCTCTGGGGCCTTGCTGTCAGTCTTTGACTGTTATCTGCCTTTTCCACAGCTCAACAGAATATGTTTCTTTAAATCTATTTTACATTTGTGTTCCCTGTTGTGGAGGCCTCCTGACAAAACAGCCCAGGTTGGTCAGCAAGGATCAAAACTCAGAAATCAAAGTGAATGCATCTTAGCACCAGTGCTTAAGTGATGGTAGATCAGTGGCTGTCTGATGTCATTGTATTTTCACTTTTACATCTCCCCTTCCTGAGCAAAGCCCATGGAGTCCTACAGTGAATTCTCTGCAGCCAGAAGAATACAAAATATTTAGGGGCAAAAAAAAAAAAAAAAAAGAAACCAAACTTGCAAAGAGCTGGACTTCTGCCACAGAGAGGTTATGAATGAAGAAAAGAGGAAGGTCAAACAATCTAAGATAAAAGAATGTGTCAAAGTCTAAAACTTGAAATAATATAGTTGCTTTAAATTATTCAGGTTCTACATTGTCTGGAGATGGAAAGCAGGGAGTCTGGCTGGGGAAACAACTTGAAATCTCAGATCTGACAGTGCAGATAATCAGGCAGGTGACTTGCTAGTGATTTACTCCTGCCTATTTGATGCTACTCCCCTCTCTCCCTTGTTCCTGTTCTGATTCAGATTACAAAAACTCTCCAGACAGAGCTTTTGTATGTCCAGACAACATGTAAAGCATGAGAAATACATCCAGCCTTACCTCAGGGCCAGTGGGACCTAAATACCACAAACTGCAAGCACAGATCTATAGTTATATCAACTGGTTCCTAAAGATTGCAGCAGAGATACCAGCTTTTGCATTAAATCCAGACAATCAGGGCTGAGCAACGCTCTGAGCCAAGATCCTGCAAAAATAGATTCTACAATGAGACAGACACTGAACCTCTTATGCAAAGCACAGTGGAGCAGCTCCTTCCCACAGGAGCTGCCAGCCCCTGGCAGCTCAAAAGAACAAGCACAGAGGTGACAAATCCTGTCTCATATCATGACAAAATACACCCAGCAAGAGGTTTTTTTTTTTAATAGTGTTTTTTTTAAACAGCATTTGATGAAGTTCAGCTCTGGCTCCTTCATGCCAAGCGTTCAGAACCAGAAACACTTTTACCAGAAACACTTTAGACCTGCTATCACTTGATAGAACCAGATCTTTTTTTAATTGAACTGCCATCAGTTGGGATCCACATTCTTTATCTCACTCTACCAACCCTGATGATTCCCTGTAAGGCTTCAGATAAAAGACACATTCTCCCTTTACATAGAGAGGGAGGAAAAGAGGCCTCTGATTCAGGCTGGGGATCCCAAAAGACATTCTCTTGCTGCAAAAGACACTTTCCTGAGAGAGGAAAAGCAATTAAATCAACCTCCACCTTGTTACTCTGAGTGGCCTCAACCAGTACTAGATCTCTCTTTCTTTCCTATCAAACTCACGTTGCTCCAAATTTTCCATAGTCTTGTTTTTTCCCTACCTCGATGTTGGCTCAAAATCATAAATCCACAGAATGTTTTGGTTTGGAAGAGACTTTAAAGCCCATCCATCCCACTCCTGCTGTGAGAAGAGACCCTCCCACTGTCCCAGGTTGTTCCAAGCCCTGTCCAGCCTGGCCTTGGGCACTGCCAGGGATCCAGGGGCAGCCACAGCTGCTCTGGGCACCCTGTGCCAGGGTCTCTTCAGCCTCACAGTAAAGAATTATGGATTCATGGGGAATAAGACTTAGTTCAGTGTTCACAATTCTGGGTGAATTCTCCACTTTGTGAGAGGAACAACTGCACAGGGCTCATGGCTGGAGTGTCCCAAGCCCATTTACCAGGTGGGATAAGCAGCAGGGACAGGAAACAAAGGAGAAGCCCCTGTTTTGTTGCTTGCTCTGGGCAAAGAGCACTAATGGAGCACTTGTGAGTTTTACTGTCCATCATTTTGGGTCTCATCACCTGGCAAAACATCTGCAGTGACCCGAGGGATTCACTGAAAATTAGCAATAGCCAAAGTAATGCTCCCTGAGCTCCCCCTCTCCCCTGTGTGGAAGGTTGTCAACAAGTTGATTGTCAAAGCTTGGAAGCACCATATGAGCCACAAGAATGGATAAAAAGGCACCTTGAGGCATAAATGTTTCTGTATAAATTATGGACAGAAATGAACCACACAATACTCATTAAAATAAGAAGTACAGCATTATGTGTGAAAATTAGTAACCTTGCTCTACTGGAGTGATGGGGACAATTTTTTCCTTGCTGAAGGCTGAACAGTCCATGCTCAAAAAAAAAAAATCTCTGCCTGACCGAGTAGTACAACAACAAAAATCAACTGAAATCAGACCTTGGCTCAGTGTCCCCCTTGTCTGCTCTGCTGGAAATCACAAAATAACACACAGAAATTGATTAAACACCTTCAATACACCAACTACAGTGACTGAGACATATGAAATTACCTGAAACTCATCTTTTATCTGGCTGGAATTGGTCTGTGGATCCAGCCTGCTGATGTTGTAATATATGGATCTGAACTCACAGACTGGAATGGCTGTGTTGCCACAGAGACATGCCTCCAAAATGGCATCATGGACAAACACGTACTGCTCCTGTACAGGGAAGGAGAGGAGATATTGAAACCACATTTTGAATACAGATCATGAAATATCACTCTTCTTTTTTTTCTTAAGTCATGCCCAATATGCATATTTGGCTCTGTTTCACGTGGAGACAAATTACACAGTGTGCTGTGTGACAGCTTTGTGAGCATATTTCATCCATCATTGAATGTGAGGTCTCACGTGTTCATTTCAGATTTACAAGGAAAATGGGGAGTTGGCACTCCCAGGAGTGTTGGGACAAAATGGGGGTGGGCTAAGGAGGACATCAGGGTGTAAATCCTCTCTGTCCACAAGGCAGTGGTCACCTCCAACAACACCAGAGAATCACAGAGTTGTTTAGGTTGGAAAAGAGCTCTGAGATCACTGAGTCCAACCCAGCAGTGCCAAATTCACCCAGTGCCACATCTGCATGTCTGTTAGATCCTTGCAGGAATGGTGACTCCACCTTTGCCCTGGACAGCTGTGCCAGGGCTGGAGAACCCTTTAAATGAATAAACTTTTCCTAATATACAATTTAAGCTTCTCTGTCACAACTATACAGAACAGGTTCCTTCAGAACCTGGGTTCTGGGTATTTTGGGTAAAACTCTTTCCCTACAGTCAATATGGGAAGTCCAAGCAAGTTAACAGCCCTTCTCTGTTCCAGGCTATTGTCTTGTCCCTCAGGAGGGGAGGGGGTTAAGGGACACACATAAAACCTATGCAACAGGATAACAGTTCCACAGGAGTTTGTGCAGCTGCCAGACACTGTGTGATGGAGCACCTTGCTTAATCAGCACCCAAAGCTTGAATCAAAGATGTTTTGTTCGCTTAGCTTGTAATTGATATACACTAGGTACCACTGGAGCTTGCAGTGTTCCTATGAATGAGTCATGAGAGGCTTCAGCAGCTCTTTTTTCCTACTATGAGAATAAAATTAATCAGCAAAGCACGGACCTAAACTTCAAGGTTTGCCCTCCTGTCTGGGAGGCCCTGAGTTTGAATCGATTCGGTGCAAATCCGGGCATGTTTAGCCACGAAAAGTTCTGCATAATCAAGGCATGGAGCAAGCCAGTGTTGACTTAATAAATTGCTGGGCAGACAAGCTGAGAGAAAAGCAGCACCTGGTGCAGGGAGAGCAGCTGGCACCCACCTCTGTCTGCACCAAGTTGACCCTTTGGGAGCGCAGCTCTCGCACGCAGTTGAAAATGTCCACGACGCCCTCGTTCTCTGCCATGTCCAGCATGATGTCGATGGCAATGAAGCACCCTGTCCTCCCGGCCCCAGCACTGGAAAAGAAAAAACCAGGAGGTCTGTGTGACCAAGGGGCTGTGGAGAGGCAGGGCTCTGTGGAGGAGACAATTACAGCAGCACACACACCGCTGTCTCCTCCTGGGAGCTGCTCCCGCTCCCTGCTGGGTTCATTTTTCTGCTGTGGGATTTCAGAGAATGAGGGGAAATAGTATTTCTTGAAAGGGAAGCAGAAACAAAAGCTTTGTGTTATTGAACACCACCAAAATATTGCAGAAATACTCATTATAATTTCACAGGTCAGGAAGAGCAGACTCCGGGTTGCAAACAGACACAATTCCAGAAATTTTCTTCCCTAGGACTCTCTAGAAGGCATGCACACATTTACTCCCGTGGGCATGATGAAAGGAGCTCAGTTCTCCGCCTCAAATGCTTCTTTTCCCTTTTGAATCTGGAGGAGTTTGGATCCTGAGGAGGGTGATTTGAAGTTGTGGATTGTAAATTACAGAGAAAAGAGCTCAAGGCTACTTGAACCCTTCAGTTCAGGGCTCCCCACTGCTTGTGAGAATTGGGCCATCTCCTGCAAAACTGTGCTGTCATCGTGTCCTCCTCCCCCTCCAGGAAATCATCCAAACTGCTCAGGTGTGAGGGGTGCAGAGAGGAGAAGGTCTCTTCACATTACTCTGCAGGAAGCAGGAGAACTCTGCTCAAACCAGGGAAACTTCAGCTGCACTGAAAACTCCACCAGAGCCGAAAGCAAGGAGATATGAATGACCATAAATTAATGGACCAGATTAATCAACTGCTGAATAGCGAGAAGATATTTTTCATTTGCAGAATTTTAATGAATAAGTGGCATTTCCTCTCCCTTTATCTCTCAGCTTTTCAGAATTTTAACAAATAGTTTTAACAGTTCTATATTTAGAGGATCCTGGCACTTCATAAATATCGAACAGTGATATTATCCAGCCAGGCATCGGTGGGGAGAGTTTGGTAATTACTACTTAAAGCAAGTCATTAAAATTCAAAAGCAGATAAATAACACAGAGGAAATGGCATTTATTCATTAAAATGGGAAGGATGAAAAATCTCTCCCTGCTTTCTGGGTGACAGTGATTCAGGTTCAGACACCTTCCAGGGCTATGCCATGGCACCAAAGCAGCAAACTCAGGCCCTCAGCTGTAAATGAAATTTCTTCTGCCAGCTCCTCAGGCTTAGCTTTACTTGATTATAAAACTGACTCACTGCTTGCTAAAAAAATCCAACAAAACAAAACACCCACTCAATCCAAAACTGCTTAGAAAAGATAAGATTTAATTGATTTTCCTTTTTAAAGTGGTTGTGGGATGTATTTTCTCTCCCTTTCCTAAGACACAGAGTGGGGACTAGAGGCAATTCCCTGTGGATGGATTAGGGGTGAGATTTTGGGACAACCAGCTCTATTCTCTGGCCTTGTGCTCAAGCCACATCTTCTTTAGCTCACTTCTCACAGCTCAGCTTCTTGAGCTGTGCAGATGTAGCTGCTACTACAAACCCAAACTCTGGTTTCGTAGCAATGCCTTTCCTTACATTTGAAGTCATTTAACTCCTTTTATTTGCCAGCTGGAAGTCACTGGAATTTTGCTAGCTGGAAGTTTTTAATCTGAGATTCCCACCCCAGCTCCTGGGCATTCAGGAAGCCAAGGTGCCCCAGGGCTGTCAGCCAGACTCAGACAGACAAATATTTCAGACCATAAAAACATAAAAATCATAGAATGGTCTGTGTTGGAATGGACCTTAAAGATGGTGTAGTTCCAACTCCTCTGCTGTGGCCAGGGACACCTTCCATCAGAGCAGGTAAGGCCTTTAATGCTGGCACAAAGCTGAGCTGCAGCACGTGGGGGTACAGAGAAGCAAAGTTGCTTTGAAAATCCATCTTTGTGTCAGCATTGTCCGTTCTGCCACATGAGGTTTGAGGGCCTGGCATGGCTGCCCCAGATATTCACCACTTCCCCAGCTCTGCTATGAGCATCCAACAGAGCACAGACCACTGTGGGGTCTTCTACATTTGAAAGACCCTCTCTGACTTAGCCCCATCATCTCCAACTCACGCCAGCTTGGCTCCAGATCTATCACTTCAGGGAAGAAAAACATAATTCCCTTTGTTTCCTGGCGAGGAAGTGCCACAAATGATACCCTTAAACAGCTGCTGGTTATGGCCAGGTGGGAAGAAAAGAGGGAGAAGCTGCTGGAGGAGGGTTCAGGTGGAGAGGTGGCCTACCTGCAGTGCACCACGATGGGTCCTGCCTCGGGGGGGTTGAGGAACTTCACCTGGCGGACGAAGCCCAGGAGCCCGGTGGCGTAGCAGGGCACGCCGTGGTCGGGCCAGCTGGTGAAGTGGAACTGCCGAATCTCTCGGATCTCGTGGTAGCCTTTCTGAGGAGACAACACAGCCTCTGTTTTCCTCCCACCAGGCTGCAATCAGGGTGTTCTGCTCCCTGCTGCCTTCCCTCGTGCGGAGGGTAACGAGCGCTGGGCTCTCGCTGTGCGTGGAAACATGTCCCCGGCTGCTTTTCACTCCAAAAACGTTTTCAGCCAAATTCCAGTTCCCAGTGAGGTGGGTAATGCTCACCTGAGGGCTGGGAAGGTGGGTGCCAGCTCCCAGTTCCAACCTCTGGTCTCAGAGTTCATACCCAGCTCATTGGGGTGACCTCACCCGCAGCTGTGTTTACCCACATCCACTTGTGTTACAGCCATGAGCCACCAAAAATCCACTCTTAAATCCTGTTTGAGGCATTGAAGCCAGGAAAGAACACGTCAAGAGTGGGCATGCCCCAGGTAACAGCAGATTTTTTGCCACCTCCTGCCAAAAATTCTCAGTTTGAGATACTGCTGGCAGTGAAAAAGGCAGAAATTGGTACCCAGAACCACATTTTCTGGGGAGAGCAAGTTGTTGGTATGTGTAAATCACACCTTTATCTGCCCTGCAAAGGGTAACCCAGAACTCTGGGTCAGCTGTGTTGTGTTGTACAGAAAATGTGGGTGGAATCCTGCAGCAGCTCCTCTAGCCTGTCAGATTTTGGCATTAGCATTTCTCACCAAGTTTTTCAATGATTTAATGAAATATGGAGCTGATGTATCAGAAAACTGAAACAGTATTCCCAGTGTGACAGAAGTTCATTGAGCAGGAATTTTGGAAAAGCTTTAAAACCACTTACTGAGTGTTTGGAAAGTAACTTGGACAGACCTGGAACACTCTGACACTTAGACTTCCAATTCCTAATTACGAGTAACAAAATCTTCCAAATCCTGCTGGTTTGGGGATAATTTTTACACTCTTGCTCTTATTATATTCTCATTTCTGATGAAAGGGGACCATATCTGGCATCCAGTTGAAGTGGTACCTTTTTTCCTCTGTTGTTTGCCACTGTGAAACAAGGCAGTTATTATTCCTGGCATACCATCAGCTATCTGCTGCCTTTTGGATGCAGTTAAACTTTATGCACTGTGGATTCTACTTTTGCGGCTACATCAAGATGTTCCTGTAAAATCATTTGTCCAAAAATGGAATCCCTGTCAAAAATTTCGTTTGCTGGAGGGAAGCCTGCCCAAATAGCACAGCTCCCATCTCCAAGAGCATTCTGGATGTGTTTCCCAGAGTTTCTGAGCACAAATGAAGTGTCACAGTCTCAGCTGCCTGAAGACCTCCTTACCTTTTGGACAGTGAAGGTACGTATGACATACTCTGCCAATGGCTCTGTCTCAATTAATGTGACTTTAATGTCTCCATAGACTTCTGTGTCATCTGGCCAGTATCGAACACACTTCACCTGGGGGGAAAAGGAAAATATTGAGAGGAACTAGCTCAAGTTGAGTCACAGCTGACCTACATTTTCCTCCACTTTCAAGCTGAAGCCAATACAAATTGGGCTTTCTTCTGATGTGCAGAGTTGCCAAAATTAACTGTATAAATTAGATCAAAATTCCTTTACCATACATAGAAACCACGGGCAGGATTTTTTTTTTTTTTTGAAGTTCCCTTTGTTGTCCATTCAAATGCAAAGGATGCATTTAGTATTTTTTTTAAATCTTCTTTGAATTTCTATACGTGCCTGGCCCATATCAGATGTACAGAACACCTGACAGTCACCACCACCATCCTTTTTGAGAAAAATCTCTGCTATTGCTCCTGTAATTCCGAACTCTCTCTGTCCAGCCAGAGAATTTCAGTTCATGGGGTTTGTGGGAGACATGTTGAAACACTAAATTTATTTGACTCTGAGCTTGCTTTATCAGATGTGGACACAAACTTGGTATTTTACCTGCTGTGACAGGCTTCAGCTAAGGCTCTAAGAGAGAAATCTCCTGAGCAGGTAAACACATCCCAGCTTACCAGTTCTGGGAGCCATGTCAAAACCACCAGAAGAAATAAAAGCAAGGCTGTGAAGCTCCAGAAGGGGTATTTAGGCTAACAAAGACTATCAGGTTATTAAAGGCTCTAGCATGAAGAGTGGAACAATTCCACTAAACAATTCAGCTAAAGCTGAAGCAATTAGCTGCAGCAAAGCAGGCTTCATGTTCCAGTTCTGGTTGTAATTGAAAGGGGTTTTATAAATATTAAATATGATTAATGTAGGTTTGTTGTGACTTTTTTGTTGTTGGTCGGGGTTTTTTTTCTTATACACAGAGGCATTTATTTCAAACTGAAGTGTCAGTAGAAGGTAAAATAGAATAAATAGTAATAAATCAACAGAAGCAGCTGGCATTCAACCATGAGATCTAAGGGAAATCAAACACAAAGCAGCTGAATTACTAATGGCTCTGAGTAAACCATAATTTAAATTTTTCTTAGTACCAAATCAACGGAAAGTGACAAACATCAGGACAAAACTTTTTAAGAACTCCAGTTTCTGGCTGAGAACATCTGTAGAACAAAAACCATGCTGGGAAAAGCCACCCCAGACATTCTGCCTTCTTATTTCCTGAGGTCTAGCCTACAGCTTTTGAGTTAGCCATGTTTGGTCCCACGATGGGCTTTGGGAATTGCCTTGTGCTGACACAGGGATGTCTGGTCCAGGTCAGTCCAGGAGAGGGAATTGGTGGCTGTTTAGGAGGCCAACACTGCTGGGTGGTCCCAGGATCCACAAAAACCTCAACTACCAGGAACAGTGACCTTAGGAACTCCAGGCTTTGGACTTCTGCAAAGTCCAAAGGTCTTTTGCAAAGAGGTCTTTTGATAGTTGGAGCACCAGACACACATCCTCACTCATCTGCATTTTTAGAGGAGTATTCAAATCATCAGACAAGGAATAACTATTAAAAAGTACATTTTTCCTTCTGTACTGAGGAAGGAGAGAGCTTCTGAGCTAGCATAAATGTGCATAACTCTGCTAAAGCCCAGACTTAGAGCAGGAACATGATCCTTATTAGTCTAGAAGGGAAGCAGGTAAGTATTACAAAATCCAGTATTTTACAGAAAAACCCAGCGTGGCTGAATGCATTCCCTTCCTGAAGGAAGCAAAAAGCATTTTGCTGCTGAGCTCTCCTGAGCAGCAGCTCAGTGTTAAACACACTGGAGTGGCACCTTACCCTGCCCACTTCCACCAGGTTGGTGACCATGACAACACTCGCTGAGTTTTCTTGCCAAATCATTCTCCAGAAATCCTTCACAGTCTCTTGCATGGGCCCTGGGGCAGGAGAGAAGACAAAAAGGACATCTCAAGAGAGTGCATGGAATGCCAATAACCCTCCAGGCTGTTCTCCAGCCACTGGCCTGTGCCCACAGGATCCTGCTGTCTCTCAGAGCACCCCTCTGTCTTTCAGGGTTACAGACATGAACAGCCTGGAGCTCTCTGGGAGCTCTGACCCTTCCTCACAGGAGGTATTTGAGGTTCCAGCATGGTGGAGCAGAAGTGGTGGCTCCAGCAGGTAACTCAGTGTGAGTGATGGGACCAGGGTGTAGCCCACCCTGAGCCTGTATTAAGGCTGTGCTGTAATTCACACCTGATGCAGCACACCATTTCACGGTTCAATATTGATTAATTGTGAAGGAGGAAGAAAACATGCAGAAATTAGCTCTCTTCTGAAGTTTCCTCCAGAAAAAATTCAGGTTCCAACAGCCAACCAACCAGTGGCCACAAGAGGTTTGTCAGCCTAGAGCCTCTCCCTGACCTTATTTCCTTTCCTTTAGGGAACTTTTCAAGTGGCTTACAGAAGGTGGTGGTTAAATGCATTTCCTACTAGCTCCCCTCAAAGGCTCACCAGTCACAGCTCATTCACACTGCCCACCTCAAGCAGGGTAAACCCAAGACCCACAAAGTCCTCTGCAGCTGTCCTCTCATACTTCATGCACAAATGACACATTCTAGACTGTGCTGCCACCTCCAAGTCTGTGGCATTTTCTATTCCTGCAGCTGAGGTTTTAAGTCTGAGTGCCACAGAGATCTGGGAAAATTCCATATCCTTCCCTCTTTTGCCCATATAATGAATTTTCAGATGTTCCCCAAAATGATGTCCCCCATAAAAAGCTCCTACAGCAGTGTAAACCAGCAGTGGGTTCACAAATATTTAGACATACAAGAGTCAACTTGCCTTGAGTTGCAATGTAATGGCGAGGCCGATGGTACCCCTGGAAAAAAAAAGAAAATAGATGAGTGTCTGTGAGATCACAGCTCAGACAAAGCTCACCAGGGATTTGATACTTTCCAGGTGCCAACTGCTGCCCTCTGGACAGTGTATCATTATGTAATATATTGTAATTAACTGGTTATGGAATGAATGAATGAATGAATGAATGAATGAATGAATGAATGAATGAATGAATGAATGAATGAATGAATGAATGAATGAATGAAGGGGCAACGGGGCTGCCCTGAGAGATTTTAAGTGAGGGCATCTCCCTCAGGCTGAATAACACAATCTCTTCTTGCCAAAGATAAGACAGGAATGGGACACTTTTAAACTATTTCCACAAAGAAACACAAATCCTGCGTTACCTGAGGGTAACACTGAAAACAGACAGACAAAACACTGCATCTTCTTGTTTGAAAAGAAGAAAGGTGTGAATTTGTCTCTGTGAAAATTCTGAGGGCATCTTTTATCCTTTCAAGAGAGTATCCTAAGCATTTCCTGTTGCTGTGACTTAAGAGCTGTGTTCAAGAAATGCACATACATTGGATCACTCTGTGTGTGAGGCAGAGGCTGCTTTTCCAGTGTCATTTTATAACACCTAAAAAAAAGTCAATCTGTTTACACACATGCCTTCTGCACCACAACTTTGTGAGTAGCTGGCAAGTCTCTGATATCTACTAATGCTATTGTGAGGGGCTGATATTGATTTATCCATCATGTAGCCCACGTCCCACTTGTGCTGGTGGATCTGTCAAACACAGGAAATCTCCATCTGTCCAGATTGGTCAGACAAAATAAACTGGAGACTGAGAACCTTCTCCCTGTCACAACACGATGTTTGCACAACGTTCAGCTGTCATTCCTATCAGATGCACAGCCTGTCCCTGTGGCAGAGGCACCAAACTCATAAGCAGGCTTGTGACAGGCGGGTTTGTCACAGGGGGTGTCCAGGAGCCTTACGTCGATGTAGTTGGCGTTGATGTAGTCAGAGTGAGGGTCCCCATCCAGCAGCTGCAGCCTCACTCTTGAGTGATCATCTGAAGGAAGGAAAGGAAAGGAAAAAAAGTGACAGTAACGATAAAGAGGAGTTTCTAAGTGCTCTGTTGTATCTGCTGACTCCTGCAAGGGTGGTACCATGGAATTATAGAACGCCCTGAGCTGAAAGGGACACACAAAGTGCAACTCCTGGCCTCAAAAATCCCACCGTGGTAATTGAATAATTGAATACTTACAGTAATCCAAAATGGAATAGCATCACATGTGTTCCTGTTGCTAAAAGCCCTTTCTTTTGTGTTTAAGGTGTAATATTTAGATCCCTAAGTTGGTCATGCTCTGTATTAATTAAATTCATTGCTGTCACTATAATCCTTATGGAGATTTGAGACAGGTCACAAATGTCACCTGGTTTGGGAGGTTTGGGACAGATCTTTGCAAGGTGCATCTCCATTTTGTCATCTCCATGACAAAAACCATTTTCCTGCCTGGAAGCTACAAACTCCCTTGGCTTCATCTGATCTATGGAAACTGAGGCAAGAGCTAAAACTGACTAGACCAGAACATAATTAAAGAGATCACAACAGAGATATAAAAGATTAAGGAGGGTAAAATGGTAATGAAACCCTGCAAATAAGAAATTGAAAAACCCAGAAACTGGAGGGAAATAAAAATTAAATCAGAGCAACATTCCTTTATGTAACCCACAGAACTCACAGCAGCAAAATCGCATCGAGGCAGTGTTGAAAAAAACCCAACAAAATCAGAAATGTTCATCTTTTTGAGGAGATTCAAAGTTACTTTAGATAAGGCAATAAAATAGCAGAGATCAATCTTTTCATCTCCCAGCATGCTCCACAGTTCAGATGCAGAAAGGAACTACCCCAGCAGGCAGATTATGTCATGATTTTCCACCAGGGGAATATTTTGATCTTTCTGTGGAACAGCTGGTGCTGGGCTCTGTCACAGCAGATACTCCAGAGCCAGGCTGCTGATGTGATTTGCTCTGGCAATCCCAGCACTGGAATGCAGTTAATTGCAGAACTGCTTCTAAGGGCCAGTTGCTTGGCAGAGGCTACTGGGTTATGGGGGTCACTGCTGGCCATGCTGTGCTCGTTTTTAAATGATTTTTTAAAAGAAGTATAATATCGAGTCCATTAAGTTTATTTCCTCCCTACCAGCTCTGTGGAGCATAGCTCTCAGTCAGAGCAGCATTAATGTTTAGCAGCACTTTGCAGAACACGGGCCTGAGCATGATTTATATTCAATTAAAAAGAATCATAGCAATGAAACATAAAAATATGAGGTGTGATTCTGCAGTAACTCAGTCAAAAGGGGTTTAGTCATGTCTTAATTAAATGTAGAATCAGATAATAATTGTGAAGACAGATGTGCAAGCAGTTCTGAAAACCAAGGCTTGGATCTATATTAAATATTCATTCAGCTGTGTAAAGGAATGATTCTACTCTGTTCAGCCATTGGGTGAGATTTACACACCTAAAAAAAAAATACAACCACATTGCTGCGTTTATCAAATCCCATATCTGCATTCAAAGAAGGTTCTGCAGGTGGATCCATCAAAAGCTCTGCTATATTTGTATTAATAAATATAACCTTTGTAGACACAGGGGAGGGGGAATATTTCTCCGAGTGCTGATGTTCCCAATTACCTGCACTCAAGGCAGCAGCACGAGGAGTCACAGTAAATCATGTGGTTAGACAGACAACAAAAGAATTTATACTTAGAGCAATTCACACAGACAGGCAAAGGGCTGATTAAACCGGACATGTGGGTGAAATACAGGGAAACTCCCGCAGACAATTTCACACTCCCAATTCCAGGCAGCAAACTGAGCTTGTTAGGAGACACATGGAACAAAAAGCAAAGAAAAAGCAAACCCTGGAGCAAATGCCTGGGAGGGGAATATTTACTGACTCCTCCCAAGAGAACACCACTGTGGGAGTCTCAACTCATTGCAACAACAGAACTAAAAATGATGCGACCAAAAATGTCCCCAATGACAGGGGAAAGAATCTCAGGTTCGTTTTTTAATGAGGGACACAGACAATGTGTGCAGCCTGAGCGCCCTGATAACCCTGGAGGAAGCACCTGCCTCTCTTCATTTAATGCAGCCAAACATCAAAATTAAGTTTCAGCACTTTGAGCCACTCTTTGGGCAGAAAGTTAAAGCAGCAGGATGAATTCATCCAGAGGGAGCTGAATGGGGAAGACCTGGAAGCAGACTGCAGAGCAGCTCCATGATTTCAGGCAATTATGGATAATTATGGCTAAGGAAAAGATGCTCTGTAGGTGCAAAAAAAAGTGTTGTTGGTTTGTTTTCCTTTTTCCTTTTTTTAAAAAGTCAAACATGGGAAAAAAAAAAAGTATTAAGAAATTTAACTGAAGATTAATGACTTTTTGTTTGTTTGTTTGTTTGTTTGTTTTTAAAAGGAGACATTCAGGTCTAATAATATTTTGGGACCAAATGAAAAATGCTTTAAGGTGAACTTTGCTTTCGGAGGACAGAATTCAAAATATTTCATTGCATATTTTACTAAAATGAGATTAATTCCTGAGGGAGATTTATTGCTCTTACAAGTGAGAACAGTGCAGCAGGAAAAAAAATTGTATATGTGAAGCACACAAAATATTAATGATGTCTTAATGGTATCTTTAACCTTGTTCCAAAGTTTAGGAGAACAGTCTGTATAAAAGTTCATAAAATAAGTTCCCTTGTAAATCTCTTTTCTCCACAAAAAAACTTCAGGATATGACTAAAAAAAAAAAAAAAAAAGCACAAATTATTATGCTCTTAGTAGTAAGGATCTTGTACTTAGAATTTTTTTTCCTACAGACTTTAAAGGGCTATTTAAAGAACAGCAAATGCCTTTATTATCTCTTCTCCCAATGGTTAAAACTTATTTCTGATTCTTCTCTTTATGCACTGGACTTCTCTAGCCAAGCACACAGAATTCTTGGCAGACTGAAATGAAAGTGTTGCTCAACACTTCACTAAATTTATCAGACATCATATCCCTGTGTGTTGAAAATGGACACTAAGAAACATTAAAAATGGAGGGAAAAACAGAAAAAAATGCTGCATTCAGCATCACAAGAAAATAGAAAACACCTTAACAAACGTGTAAATGGTTTTATTTCCCCTGCTTACTCCATTCCTTCTGCAAGGTAGCAGAACTCTAAATTTATATGAAGAAGAGTTTGACTGAAAATTGGTCTTAAAACAGACTTCAAAAATGACAAGAATTTCACTGAAAAGCTCTGTGCTCCCATTTTAGCACAAAATTGTTACCGTTTTAAACTCCTGTCAAAATTCCCATTAGTGATCATCTGAAGTATCATTGTAATTTTTCCACGTCTCATTTTGACACCAGCACTGGATTAATCTCCCACAACTTTCGCCATTGAAACATTACACAGCTCGTCTGCACTGCCTGTCAGGGCTCCCCACACGGCAGTGCAGGAGCACAGACAGCTCTGGAGATTCAGTTCTGGCACAAAAGGATGAGTTATCCTCACTCTGCCCTCCCCTTTCTGCCCCCACTGCCCCTGGACTGTGCCCTGAGAGCTGGGTAACATCCAGGTGTGATAAATCCCACCCTGCCAGGATCAAATCCCATGGATATCACACAGATGTGCAGGAGGTTAGGCTCTACAGAAGAAATCATGGAAAAAAAAAATGCTTGGAAATTGGAAGATTTCTGTTCTGGATCCAGTAGTGAGGTCAGGAATTGGCACGAGCTGTCTCTGGAAGTGTCCAAGGCCAGGTTGGATGTGGCTCAGAGCACCCTGGGACAGTGGAAGGTGTCCCTGCCCACACAGGGGCTGGAACTGGATGAGTTTTAAGGTCCCTTCCAACCCAAACCAGTCTAAAATTCTATGTAGGTTTTTTTTATTTCACGCCTTATCCCTGTCTGTGGGCAAGAAGTGCTCTCCACCTGTTCATCTCTTCCACTCCAAAATTCTCTGATTAATTCACAGTTTTCCCAGCCAAAGCATACAGCAGTCAGAGCATGAAGGAAACAAAGCAAATTTCTCTGTTGTCTTTTTGTCACCAGCTCCATAGTTTTTAGGTGATCATCATGAGACTTCAAACCCAGGGTGCCTCAGTGGGAAATAAAGGCACAGAAAGTGCTTTACATCAGCTGAAGTAAAACACCATCCTACTTCTTCTCGTCCTCAGCCCTCATCTGAGAGTTTTTTTTCTCCTGTAATGTAATGCCTCTAAATCCGGGCAAGATGGAGTGAAATCAAATAGAACCAAAGGTCCCATATAGCTTCTGGACATTTTCTCTTCTCTTGTAATAGATTCAGCTCAACATCCCTCCTCCAACAATCACTGTTCTGATGCTCTTTGAAGGTCTCAATATCTGGGCCCTAAAGCAGAATTAAATCATTTTGCTTCAGCACATAAATGGGCACACTGCCTATGCTTGGCCCCTAAAGAAAAACCTGGTATCTCCACAACTGTCTTTGTTTTTGCAGCTTTTATAAAAGTGCAGGAGTAAAGCTCATGGACTCTGTTCATATAATAAAAGATTCAAGCAGGAAAGTTTCCTTCAGCATGGTAAGTCTGTCTGCATCTTCCTACCATCCACAGTGGATTTCTGTGGTCATGCAGACCCCAAATCCACTGCTCAGCTTTTCCCTTGCTCCAAAAACTGTTACAGATGGGAGAGGACCATGAAAAGCTGGGAGAGCTGAGTTCTCTTGCCCCTCCTCTGCATGCACAGATCAGCTCTCAGGCTGGTCTGCAGCTTTGGTTTGCAAATGTAAGAGGAGCAGGTGCTGGGGCTGGCAGTGTGACCTGGGTTTTCAGAGAGAGGCACGATGTTAATGCAGCTCTGGGAGAGCAGTGAGCCAGTAAAACAGTCCTGTGACTGTGCTGTTACCCATGAGGCTGGAAAGACAAGATCTAATCTGCTGTGATTCACTGAGCAATGCTGCTCATTGCAAGGGCTTACAAACCCACATTTTAACACCAGCCTTTGAAGCCGCTGCACAAGTCAGGTCAAAACTTGACTTTCCAATTCACTCCTCAAAAGGCAGGGGATTTGTTGTTCCAGGAGTGATGAAATGGCAGCTGTGGTTAAACAAATAATGTTTTGTGCAGCCTTTTACCAAATAAACTGCTAGGGGCAACCAGTGCCTGCTCTGGGTTTCACCAGCCACCACTGCTGGAGTACAGCCAAACAGCTCAGGGTATAACTGTGTCCCACCTCCCCTGCTCAGGCTTTTGCCCAGTCTGTACCCACAGAGCACAATTTGTTCTCATGACCTGCCTGGAGGGAACCACTGCCCTGCTGTTCTCAGCTCTGCTCTCCATCCTCTGCTCTGGATCCTGCCCCTCATTTTACTCAGGGAGTTTGCCCAACTCCCCCACCAGTGGGGTCTGTAACTTTCCAATGGTTTTACAAAATATTTGATGAATGATATGCTCCTTCCTTAGGCATCATTCTTTCCTCCTCCCTTCCAAGCCTTCTCAATATCACCATTGTACATTTATAAATTCTCTTTGCTGTTTTTTAAAAGAGTCCTTGTCTCCTTCTCAAACTCTTTGTTTTGATAAATATTTGAAGAGAAGAAAGCCCACTCCACCCTCTCAGCCCCAACAGTCCTCAAACTTGAGCTCCTTTTCTGACACTTTGCACCGTGCAGATTCTTGTTCCTTAGCTCTGATTACATTTTGCATTCCTTTATTCAAGTTCATCACCTCCTATCTGCACTGCTGCTGTATTTATATTTAGAGCTAAAAGGCTCGCGTCACTCTTCATTAGACAACAATTTGTCTTTGTGAACACCTTCTCTTTAGATAACATCCCATTTATCTTCCTTGATTTTGCTTCTTGAACCCCTCACATTTCACTTGGAGTTTAAGGTTTTCTTCATGACCACCTTCAGCATAAATGAGATGGAAGCTTTTGCACACAGCTTTTCCTCTTTTCACCTCCACTTCTGAATTATGCCAAGTGCTTCCTCAAAATCATACAGAGAAACAGAGTCTTTCACATTTCCTTCCTCATATCATACCGTGGCACTTCCACTTCCAATCCAGTGTTATAGCTGGATGATTCACCTGTCCTAGACTCATTGAATTGGAGTTAATTGTACAGGCAGGTGAATAGAGCCTCTGTCTCTGTCTCTTTGCCACTAGGACACAGAAAGCTCACAGCAAGGTGGAGCTGAAATTAAGGGAGACAACTTCCATGATAATTGTAATATTCCAGTACTGTCACTTCCATTTTCCACGTGGATAAAGAGCACTGGTGAACTTGGTGACCTGCTCACAACCACACAAAGCCAGCAGCAGAACTGGGATCACATCAGGGCTCACAAAGGTCAATCTTCATTTCCAGATTCCTTCATCTTTGCCACGGGGCCCCTGAACTGAGATGTTCTATGTCATTCCCCCAAACCGGCACGTGAATCATTTATTTCAAGGCTTCAAAGAGAGTAGTTATGTGTGAGGTGAGGTTTCCTTATGAAGAAGTTGGGTTTTTGAGGTTGTTGTTGTTGTTTTGGTGGTTTGGTTTTTTTTTTTTGGTTTTGTTTTGTTTCTGTTTTTGTTTTAGTAAAATCTATTTGTTCTACAAGAAATACATTTTTAACCCAAGAAAAATTACAGTATGAAATTTATCACTCAGCATGACTTAATTTTGCTCTTAGAGCATTCTATAGATTTTCCCAGTCATGAAAATCTATGGCACATTCATTTATATTCTGATTTCTTGTTCTGATGGTTTCAAGCTTGGCTTCTCCACCTTGATGCCGCTCAGCAGCCCTTGAAAAGAATTAATTCTTATACTTCCTCTCCCCAGTCATTATCAGGAATAATGAAACACTGGTGGAGTGCCTGGAGAGCTTGTGGAAAGCTCAGTTTTGGAGAACAACTTTGGAAGAGGCTTCATAAATGTCTGGCAAAAATGAGGAAGGGGAATTTAGTCCTGCTTTGGAGAATAAAGCTGACCTAAATGGTTCCATGGAGCCTTCCCTGCCCTGCAGTTCTGCTATGTATCGATATTCCTACAATATCTGCAGGAACTCATCACTGAAAGAAGCAAACCAAGAAGTTTTGGTGCATTTTCAGCTGCCTTATTATGACCCTGAGGCAGAAGTTAAGCTTGTCCCACCCTTCAAACCAACTCTCCAGGGACAAGCAGTGACTGCTCCACGGGCTACTGACTACAGGGAAGGAGAAAACCTGAAAATCTGATCTACCTGCAGCTCCTTTGTGCTCTCTCTTGTGGCTCTGGAGGCTCTGGGTTTTGTAGTGAAAATAGACAGAAAATGGACACCATCACATAGAAAGTGACAAAAGGATTTAGCCCTTGAGCTACAAACCTAAAGCAGAAAGCAAGGCAGGCAGAAAATGTGTAACATCACGCAATGGTGTCATGAAAAATAAGGATTTAAAAAACATGAAATACAATAAATCCCAGGAATAAAGCCTGTAACAATTGGACTGAACACTCAGCACTGCTAGCCAGCTCCTGGTGAGCTTCTCAAACACATCCTTCTCCACAGCACACACACAGCTCCCCCAGGATGCCCAGTTCAATGTGAATTTACACCTACAGGAGATTATGTTTCCATATCTGTTCTTGTTGCGGTTCTCGTCTTCCTTGGCCGTGTCCCAGGACGCCGTCTGCCCCTCGGGGAGTGCCTGCAAAATAAACAATAAGGGAGGGCTTAAAAATCTGGCCAGTGCCTTCAGGTGGGGGAAGAGGCCTAAGGAAGAAGAGCAGGGCAAAAATAAAGGAGCTGAAAATTCAGTAGCTGAGCAAGGAAACGGCTTTGGTGAGGACAGGGCACCTCCACTGATGGGAACAGCAGAGCTTGGTGCAGACCATTTGCATCTCTTGTCTTCTGCCACCCAAGAATCATTTTCCTCCTGCTATTTCACATCTAAAAAGATCAGGGGGTTTTGTTTCTGGCTGCACAGTCACAGGTTAACCTCACTTCCCCTGCAGAACGAGGCCTGGGGAGATTTCACTTGACCACACCTCTAGGAAAACCCAGAAGGTTGAAACCTAGCACTCAGCCTTTCATATTTAAGCTGAAAATAGAGTGGTTTCACCTATTTCTGTGTTAATAATTGGTGATGCAATACAAGCCATTTGCTGGATTTCTCTGGGAAAGGTAAAGCAGCTCAGGGTTTTAGATCATGTGTAAGAAATGGAGGAAAAATGAGGTAAGGCATGCTCATGGAGCACAAGAATAAACAGCCATTTTACTAAAATCTGCTCTTTTAGCTGCGGAAGGAAGGGGGAAAGGAACTGGAAGCACACAGTGCCACCCTCCCTGCAGCTCAGCCCTACAACTATTCTGCACACCCTCAATGAGCCACTTGATCCTAGAGACATGTCCAGGAAGGATTTTCAAGGCAGAGCCTGGAAAGCAGCAGTTGGAGGATGGTCCTGCCTTTCTTGGAAATAAAAATGGGTGAAGAGAGCAGCCCCTCCTGAACTGCCTCACTAGATCTGCCTCCTCCCAGATGTACCCCCTAACACGATTCTACATCAATAAAATCATCATTGAAAGTTGTGTTGTTTCTGGTCCCTGGGGAATTTCAGAGGGTTTATACCACAGTCGTCACAGAATCACATCTGCCTCAGCCAGCAGCAGTAGTTTGACACAGCTGTGTTACAAAATGAATTTATATTCATCTTCACAAGCCACCCAGGTCTATTATGTGCCTGAATGCAATAGCAGAGAGACACAATTAGGATCTACCACACTGATGTTAGAATTGAACTTAATATGAGCAAACTCCTGGCAGAGCAGATCGCCGTGAATTTCCCTCAGAGGGTTCCAGGACAGAAAATGTCAGGCACTGCAGCACTGCCACGAGCTCTGCTGACAAAGACACGGACACTGAGCTCCTATTCAAAAGCCCAGGAGAAAGAGTAATAACTCTGTAATTGGTGAGGGCTTTGATCACACATATATTTCTTTTGTGGACGGTTGTTTCCAAAGAGCAGCTCATCTTCTGAGGAAAAACACCCAACCAAGAAAGCCACACACAACAACAAAAATCCCTGAGTGAAAGAAAAGAGGTGAAGAAGGCTCATTTTCATCTTCAAAGAGCGAGGAAAAAGGTGCCTTATTTTTCCATTAATATCGAATTACAGCAGATTGGCCAGAGAATGGCAACAGTCATTAGGCGCCTAATCAGAGCCATCTGAAAAGAAAAGGAAATAAAAGAAAATCCTCTCTCATGACTTCCACATGGGAGAAGCTATCTTGGCCAGAGAAAATATATTCAGGTCCAATAAATCCCTTTTCAACAAACCGTATCCTTTCATTTGATTTGAACATTCAATTCTCCACTGAAATTGATGTTTTTATATTTGCTGATAGAGCCTCCAAAGATTTAAGAGTCCAGGATTTTTCATCTCATTCAATACCACAGAAATCTCTGCTTTCCAGAGAACTGACCAGCTCTGAGGGGAGGGAGCACAGCTCTGGTTGGTGATGAACACAAACCACCTTTGCAGGGACACACCAAATATCCCCACTTTTATAAACATCCGATGAAAAAATTGGAGTAACTCCATGTACAACCCAAATAATTTGCCCATGAGATCCCAAAAAATGCAGCATCGAGAATTGGAACTACATTAAAAATAAAGACAAGAATATGGATTATAATTGGCTTCCATCCAGAAAATAAGGAGTGTGGCTAATGCTTTGTTCTTTCAGTTTTTTTTTGGTACAATAAGTATCTCTATAATTGTAAAGAGTCCTGTTTCTATCTGCATTATCAGCAATGTTAAATCAGGACAGATCACTCAGGCACTGGTATTTAATCCATTTTTCAGAGGAAATTCTCCCCCTTCTTTCTTTGACTTGGTAACAGAAGACTTTTTGTGTTCACAAAAACTATCCTTGATTTTTAGGCTTTTTCTACTTCTAAAACTGTCTAAACTTCTCCTAGAGAAGTTTTGTGAAATTTATACTGAAATATCTTCCCACTAGTGGAATTTAGGTTACAGTGAAGCTTTTTAAACTAAATTTATCTAAATTTTAGCTGAAATTACAAGGATAGATCTCTCAAAGTCAGCTTCATCTCAATCAAGCTTCCTAAACACCACGGCCCAGACATAACTGAAGTGTTCTCATTAAACTGAGGCTCACTGCAAGGCAATTTGAATTTTGGATGGATGCATTTAGCTAGTTTGCTGTTTGCTTTTAATTTAAATACAAGAACTCTAATCCTTCATTTTCACTGATCCACCTCAATGCAGCAGTTTTGCTGCCAAAGGCAATGACATCAGTTCAAAGCCTTCCTGTTCATCCCAAAGTGTGCCACAGAGCCGTGGCCCTCTCCTTGAAGCCATTCCCCTCTCAACAGTGGTGGAAAAAACTCTTCCCACAAATCTGCTGGGAGCCAGAATTAAAAATTACCTGGGCTAAAAAAACATAATCTGAAAAAAAAAAGTATTTCAGCCATTCATTTTGCAGTGTCCCATCATAGCCCGGACCACCAGATCTATTCTTCTGGCCACATGAAAATGTGTAGGCAGAAATTAAAGGGTTAAAGTCCAGGGGTGAATTCCACAGTCTGAAGGCTCTCAGCACTAAGAGGTTTGAGGAAAGGAGCCACAAAATCTAAAATAACTAAACAGTCTCAGTAATGAAGCAGGAGAATGTGCATTAGTGACATCCTAAATCATAATGGAAAATGAGTCTGGATAATTAAGCTTATTATCTCCTTAGCCAGTAATTGGTGCCCGCAATAAGTCTGTGGGACTGGTCCCACAGCTCCCAACAAATCAGAGCTGATATGTTCTGGAAAAGGAACTGGTGACATTTAAATGTGTCCCGTTTAAATGTTTATGGCTATTCCCAACCCCAAACGCTGCCATCTACACCCAGCGCCACTGACAGATTTTTCTCTTCTGTTCCACTTGTTTTATCACTGAACAGAAGCAGCAGCCAAAAAAGGCCCAAAGTCACACTTTGCCCTCAGGTGCAGCAGGAAGCCCCAAAATAACACAGAGACAGGAGTGCAGACAGATTCCTCCAGTATTCACACCCAGTTAACACTGGTTTCCCACCAGCACTCACACCCCTCACACAATCCCATCCTGCTTCTCAGCTCCTCCTGGAGCTACCAGGAATATTTTTTCTAGATGCCTTCAGCAAAACAAGCTGCCTGTGCTCCAGTGTGTAAGCGCAGGCATCCTTTAAACAAATATGGAATGCAATTTCCAGGTTACTCGGCGGAGATGGGAACGCACAGAGATAAGAGATTGTCATGTGTGACTGATATGCTCCGTTCAAAGTGATTTTTCATGAGAGTAAAATTATTTGGTAACATGTCACTAAACAGGCTGCAATTTATGCTATCAATTTGCAAAGTAAGTAGAAAATCAGCTCCTTAGAAGAAAAAAAAAAGAGCATATTTGGAGGTGACACTGATATTAGTGTCTGAAAACATATTTTAAAAGAGACATCAAATTCTTTCTCGAGATTTTATCGGCTGCTCTGCAAAGCGTCTTGCAAAGCCAATTTTGCAGCTCTGTGCTCCTGCAGATCCCAGGCTGAGCCCCCACTCGCAGCCAGCTCAAACCTCCCACCTCCCAGGAGCTCTCCTGCTCCCTGACATCCTCCCCACTGCTATTTGGAGCTCAAGTGCTGCCTGCATCCCATGCTCCAGTCCCCAAATCCCACCATGGAAAACGCCTGCAATTACGGCTGATGGAAGGGTGGATTTGTGAGCTTGTGGCACTCTCCAGGCCACTCCTTGTAAAGAAAGGAATTATGCAAATCTGTGTCATGCCATCATCCTTATATATGTCTGTAGAGGTGGGGAAGGCAGAGCTCGTGGAGCTGAAAGTTGCATTGACATTTTTCATGCTAATGTGCTATTTTGATAATTACCGATGCCAGCGCCAGAAAATTACATATATGCCAGCACCTGTTTTCTTCTTCAACATCAAGAACTGGGTCTTAGAGCAGCTGTAATTGAGCTCAGTGTAGCTTTGGGTACTCCTCATGGAAATGGAGGCCAAGGGGGGGCTAAGTAAATCTCCTCAGAGAATTATTACCCTTTTTCAATATTAAACAAAGCTCTTTATATCGATAGTTTAATTAGCATGCTTGATTATGGGGTGAGAGTGCCTAGACCTGGTTAACACAGAGTCCCAGAAACATTTGCTATGACAGTTTTTGATGCCATCTGATTAAAAAAATGCTCCCTGGCGAGGACCAGGAAAAGATGGGCTCTCAATTACAGCAAACCTCAGCACTGAGGACACAAACCCCATGGACTCTTACTTGCAGGGTGAAAAAGTGAGCTGTTTTCATTAAGTAACTTATTTTCACAGCTGTTACATTATTTTTAAATAGTTTCAATGCCACTATGCATATTAATTTCTTATTGCCTTCCCATGAGCTTACTACGTTCATTATAATTATCGCTTGCTCGAGCTGAGTCTCACATATGTTTGATGCTATTTCCCTCCTCTGTTTGCTCTGCTCTAAATGTGTTTTCCTCTTCCACACCATCCCCAATATCATGTCTTCTGGTCATGTGGATTATATTCCTGGTCTTTCCAGTTTGCAGGGGAAGAAGTGAGGGGAAAGAGGGCAGCTTTCATTTTTCCAGCTTAACCTTTACTCCTCTCCTCACATGGAGGTGGTCGAGGATGTCAGTCAAACCTTTTCTGAGCCAGAGGTTTGATCATATTGGAAAATTTCACCTTCATTTAAGCTACACAAATACCTGCCCTTGACTTGACAATTGTGCATTCAGGTCTTGTGCTGTGATTTAATGTGATCAATTATCAGAGAGGATTTGGA
The DNA here is from genome assembly GCA_013396995.1 of Dicaeum eximium. Taxonomy (NCBI): domain Eukaryota; kingdom Metazoa; phylum Chordata; class Aves; order Passeriformes; family Dicaeidae; genus Dicaeum; species Dicaeum eximium. The sequence continues at coordinate 167,404 of VWZP01003314.1, read as the reverse complement.
GCTCCCAAAAAAGCTCAGGCAAAACCCTTCCTTTTCTCACAGCCTGGCTCCCACTACTCAAGGAAAACATCAATAAGGAAGGGACTGTGGGATTGCATGTCCTGTGCTGCGTTCAGCACCTGTTGAGTATTTACTGTCTGCTCTTTATGGGACAGAGGCATGAGCAGTAAGTGTCACCCACTTACTGCTGTAGTGAACACCTGCTCTTTGGAATAGAGGGCCTCCAAAGACTGATAGCGCTGCAAAATCCTGCCCTCAACACCACAATCAGAAAGAAAAGGACTGAGAGGATGAATTAAGGAAAAGCAGCTCTCAAAACCAGCTACTCTCCTCTCCCAAGCTTCTACCCCTCATGAGTGCAACTTCCCTACTCAGTAGCAGACAAATTAACAATGCCCTTCACATGGATGAGTGTCAGCTCGTGCAACCACCTGTATCCACTGAAGCAGTGAACCCAAAAGGTTGCTTGTAGTCTTGATATTTTATGTTTCTTGGGTGCAAACCTCCTGAGGTTTTATTCCCAGGAGAAAGTTCATTTTCCCAGCACAGAATTTGATAAACATATCTCTGAGCTGTGTGTTTCAAGGACAGGTGGTGTTTGGCTGCCCTGTCTCCCACATGGGGAATGTGGATCCTTCTCTCTCACTCAGCCAATGATGTGGACAGTTGTTATCATTAAATTCTAAGTATTCTGGCATTCTTGTACTGAGCATGAAGAAGAAAGCATCTAAGCTCTGTACCTGGCTACTGTTGGAATCCAGGGCACAGAGAATGTCTCTCTGCCTGTTTTAGGAGGCTCTAACCCCCAGAAGAACTCTGCTTTTAACCTTCGTCCCTGGAAAAAATTGCCAAGACTTTGGGATGAGTTAGAGCACACAGGTGTGAATCAGGTAATAGTATATGANGCAGACGGTGCTGAACTTAAGATAAGATAAGAATAAACAAAAACCTGAAGACCAAGAAATAGGGTATTGCTCGTCCTTCATCCTTGGAAAAGAGCTCAGCAGGGGAACCCCCTCCAAAGGGCCCAGGGGGTTGGGTTCCCACTCTTGCTGGGACCACCAAAAAACCCCATCAGTTACATATAGCCAAATCCTTCTGAATAATGGAGTCATTTAAATAAATCATATTAAACCTTCTGATACTGGAGTCAGAGTCCTGATTCACCGTCGGGCAGCAACAACAGCTGCTCTCACCTCATACTCCTCCTTGAAGCCGTAGCCCTGTCCCCTCTTCATCTGGGTGATGTGCTGCAGCAGGTCTGCCACGCGGATGGCGGGCTGGAACTGCCCCCGGGGGTAGGACATCTCCACGGGCTCGCAGCTGCGGTACGGGTGCGTCTGGATGGTCAGCGTGGGCTGCGCCAGCTCGCCGTGGCTGCTGTCTGTGGGAGACACAGGAGGCAAAACAACCTTTCAGCTACCTCATATTTCCAGCTTCATCCTCTCTCTGTTGATTCAACACCACCCCGCAGGTCGGTGCAGGCAAAAGGAAGTAAAGAAATTAATAGAAAGCACACGCTTTTCTAAAATATCTAGAAAGACTAAATCACACTTGAATATTCTTTTGTGTCAAGTAGACAAACCCAAAAAGACAGGAAGAGAGTGAACAGCCAGTCAGGCTAACAAGGATATGGCACATCAAGGGTGAGTTCCCCACAGCAACTCCAACAGAGCTACGTAGCTACTGTCTTCCCAAACCTGCAAAGAACATGGCTCAGAGATACATACAGATGAGCAGGAGATTCAGGCAGGATTTGGGGTGTACAGCATGAGATAACTGAGAGGGACCCGAGTGAACAGCACGCAAGTAATTAGCATTTCAAATAAGTCGGGATACTCAGGCAAAGTCAACTGCTCTGCTAGTTCAGGCCTAAAATTTTCTAAGTCAGTGACAAAGATGTAATATCATCAAGAAAAAAACCAAACCAGCATAAAAATATAGTTATCTTGTGTGCGGAAATTTAAATTTCAGATATGTAAACTTAATAGAAAAGGGTTTTTTTCTTTTTGAAAGAAGTGGATTTAAAAAAATCTATCACTGTGCAGATGGAATTGCAACCTCATATCCCCAGCAAAACTGTATGCACAACAAAATATTCCCAGTGAACTAACAGAAAAGAAATAGTAACTTCAATAACCAAACAATTGACTGTAACAATCTTTAACAACAGAAACTCAGACTAAATGAAAAATTCAATGACTTATCTAGCAGAGCTGTCCAAATTTAAGTAGTTGGCCAAATATAGCCAACCAATATAGTTTTTTCCTATGATTGCAGGGATCTGAGATGCTCAGCTCCTTTCACATATAAAACCTGCATCAATTCTTTCTGGCCTTACCCAGACTAAGCAATTAGCAAACAGAAAATGCCAAAAAATGCCTCCCTCAGATTGTTCACAAAACCCCCTAGAGCTTGCACACACCGGGTTTGTTTCTTACAGCAAGTTCACTGACAAAGAGCTGAAACACCACCCCTTGAGAGCAACACTACGGCCACGTTTTTAAAGGGATAAAGAAAAAATAAATAACATTGCAATGCCAGGGTGATTTCTGCGAGGCAGAAATAGTCTTGGAATGCTCTTGTAAACATTGCTCTGCTGGAGAAACCACTGTGGTGTTCGGGCAGGGGCTGCCCATGTCCCTCCTGCAAAGGTGGGCGGGAGCAGAGAGCTGAGCACACCCCACTGCATCCTAAGTAGCTGGCAAAGCACAGACATGACAAATAGCACTTCAGCTGGTTTATTGCCAGGTTAGGGAAGATGTGAAAGCATGGATATGCTCTGTTTGGTAGCTGCAGGACTGTGAGGAGACAGGAGTGCCAGCAGTGGACACTGCTGCAGGGCAAGCTGATCACCAGCGGCACATGAACACAGCTGGGGGGTGAATTAGCAGAGATGCTGAACACAGCCTGCTCCTCTGAAATAAATTAGCACAGTGATCATCTGCTTTGAAGATTAGACTCCTGAATTTCAGTATTTCTGAGTCCTAGGTTCTCATAATCACAGTCATATTACCAGGACACTCAGAGATTTACAGGACTGTGGCTCAAGCAAAACAACCCTCCAACACAAAATGTGAATAAATTTGGGATTTAAGGAAGAGTAACGTCCAAAGCATTTGTATAATCATCCCTAATGCTCTGACTAATGACAGTGTGAGAACTCTGAACAGAGGGAATTTCAAGGCTTATTAATTCCCCTAGTTGGATTCATTTTCCCAGTGCATCTTTGCTCCCCTATTCCCTATTAACCTCCTGTAATGAAAAGGAGAAGATTTTTATCGCGGCCCATTTCCGACAGACGTACTATGCTTAATTTTCCATCATTAGGTTTAATACAAACCCAATTTCACAATTGGCTTCTCTGAGGAACCTGAAAGTAATGCCACATTTTTATCAGCCCCAATTAAAAAACATTATGAGATCCCAATTCGAGAGGGAGTCTTAAAACTAATGTGTGGTTCTGGTGCTAATTCGGGCAGGGCACACACAGAGCACAGGCGACTTGTGAAATGGAGCTCAGATCAGCCAGCTGCTTTGCAGGCAATTACTGGTTTCTCTCTTCATCAGTTCTTTTAATTCTGGTGTACTTGGCTCTCTTAGAGAGCTGTATCACAGGGAGAGGAGAGAGCCAGAAAAGTGATGGCGCCTTCTTTCCAGAATGACTTCCCTTAAGGTAGGCACTCATGGTATGGAGCTGGGAAGATGCTCAGCAGCAAAGAGTGACAACTGTTCTCTGGTCAATGAGATAAAAGTTGGTGCAAATCCCACTGATTGAAGAACAGCTCTTGTGGCACAAAGCTCAGAATGGTTTGGGCTTGGAAGGGACAATCTCGTTTCAATATCCCAGGGTGCTCCAAGCCATGTCCAACCTGGCCTTGGACACTTCCAGGGATCCAGGGGCAGCCACAGCTGCTCTGGGCACCCTGTGCCAGGGCCTGCCCAGACTCACAGGGAAGAATGCAAAGTGTGATCCGTGGCAGCACCGTTTGTGTGCCTCACCTAGTCAGGTGTTCCTGCTTAAAGAAAAGCACCACACACTGTGGGTCACCCCCCTCTCCACCCTGGGACACACAGCTGGAGCTGTTCAGGCCATCACCTCCTCCAGTCCTCTGTGACAAACACATCATGCATGGCACCTGTGCTACCTGCAAAAAAATCCCAACCCCAACAGCAGCAGTGGCAGCTCTGGACCCTCAGTTGCTCCCAGCAGCATTTCTATCTGGGCCAAGAGAAGGTAGAGGGGCTTTTCTTGACTCAAATTGCTGTGTGTGAGCTGAGCTTAACACATCCATGTTCTGCTGATAAAGCCCGATGCAAGCAGCACATTGCTCCCTCTCCATCTGATCACCCCAGAGTGTGGAGCTGAGCAGAGGTACCGAGGTGTTCAGCAAGGCCAGGCACCTCTCAGGGTGTGTTTGCAGCAATTTTGTGAGCAATTCAAAACCAGGTGGGAGGGGAGGTGTCAGTGAACTGATCTCTCACTAGGGCAGACAACCAAAAGTGTCTTTGGCGGGCTGGCAAACAGGCTTTGCTTTTCCTTCTGTTTGCAGCTACAAGCACATCTCGTTCCTTTTGGCATCAGTATTACTGGGAAAAACAACAAAGATTCCAGCAAAGTCGGGCTGCTGCTTTAATTGTTGCATTAAAGGCAAGTTTAAGTAATTTTCCACAGTCCCTTTTCTCTGTCTGCTTCTCACAAACATGTTCCCAGTCCTCTGTAAATGAGAATGACTTTGCAGGACAAATTGGCCAAGACTTTTCACTAAATTTTTGGCAGTGCCTATAAAGCATGTGTGACTTTAGTGGGTTTTCAGTGAGAAAAGGAAAGCAGAAAAATAGGGGTTTTTTAAATGGGAAAGTTGCAGGAAATAATTCACTCTAATGCTCAGAAACTACTAAATGTAGAGGATTGTGCATCAGGGGTTTTTTTAATGATATTTCATATGCACATTCATCTTAGTCATATGTCTTTGTGCTTTTGATAGGAACACACACCACCACATTTCACTGCATTCCAGAGATGGAATACCATTCCAAGAAAAAATTCAAATGAAAACATTGCAAGAGGTGGTGATTCCATTCTGACCCCCAAAATTGTGGCAATGGTTAATTACCCTTGCTGACTAAACATTTCTTAATTGCAATTTGATTTTGCTTAGCTTCGATTGCAGGCACTGAATCTTATTATACCTTCTGTTAGATTAAAGAGCCCTCTGAGCATTTGAAATCCTGACCCATGCAGGCACTGATCAAATCACTTCTTTGGTTTCTCTTTGATAAAGTAAATCAGTTGAGAGCTTCTGAAGTCTCATTAGAGCAGGCTGCTCAGGGCTCTGGTTCCTACCTAGAACAATTTCCAATTTTCCACAGTTCTATTTGTGCAGCTGTAAATAAGGCAGGTATTCTGCATGTGGCTGGGAACATGCTGTCTATGACAGGATTGTTTCTAATACTAGCAGCTTGTGACAGCAAAGGGTGTTGCCAGCTTCTTTGTTAACCCTTTTCAGTGCCACTCTTACTCCTCATATTAAGATTACCTTTACCAACCCAGATGGTTTGATTCTGAGCATTTCTGAGCTGGCATTTTCATGATCCCCATCCCTGGCAGTGTCCAAGGCCAGGTTGGACAGGGCTTGCAGCACCCTGGGACAGTGGAAGGTGTCCCTGCCCATGGCAGGGGGTGGAAGCAGATGAGCTTTAAAGTTCCTTCCAACCCAAACCATTCTGTGATCAGCATGAGAGTTCACCTAACACCCTGAAATTTTGTAGAAGACAGGAAATTAGTGATTCCCTGTCTCTCACATAACTTGGCTGATGTGAAACTCTTCAGGTATCTCAGCCCATGTGTTTAGTCTGTAACTACAGATAAGCAAATGTAACGATGCTGACTTCACAAATTCTCCCTGCCTGTGAAACAGTGCTTTTTGTGAGTGTATTTGCTGGGGAAATAATAATGAACTTACTGAAATCAACTCTGAGCTCTCATTGTGCCAAGAAATAACAGAGTCCAGCAGGCAGAGACGAGAGCAGAGGTCACTTCAGTGGAATCTTCCCCCATCTCATGAGCAGTACTGACACTGAGTTATTATTGCTTGCCTGCTGCTGCACCACCTTGTGTTCTGTACTTTTGTGCTTCTCAGACAAGTAAAATAAATATGTTTGCCTCCACAGAAAAACTGATGAACTTCTCCATAAATGTCACAGATAAGATGAAGAGCAGCTGAGAAATTAGATTTTTGGTCTGGAAGTGGCTCTGGATGATCAGAGCCCTGTGCAACATCCCAGTAAGGCTGCTGGGAGGGCTCCTGCTCATCCAGAGCACCTTCAGGGATTAAAGCTTTAGATGCTTTTATAGAGATCATTTGTTTTGTAAACATAGTTAGACTGAGAAATGGATAGCTGGGCACAGAGTATGATGTTGTCTCCTGACCAGAAAGCCCACCCATGCCTCTCACACCTAAAAGCAAAGCTGCACTGAGGTGTCATCTTCTACACTGGAGAAGCTTCTTGCAAAACTTTTGCTTTGATGTCCACAAATTCCTCCTGTGACTGAAATGACAGGGCTATCATATCTGCTTATATTTTTATTCTCTTAGCCTTGGCAAGTGATAAGATGCGATACGACACCCTTTGCACAAAATAAATTATGTTTTGAGTGGTGTTTGTGATAGATTTAATTACACACAGAGCCAGTCTCTCCACACTAGAGCAAAGGCTGTCAAGTCTTTGACATCTTCCAAGGGTGACTAGAGCATGGCTAATACCTCTTCCCCATACACCAGGGATACGGTTCAAGATGAAAAATAATTTGCTTTTTTTGTGTGTGTCAAGGCTTTATTATATGATAAATACCCAGCTCTAATATTCTATCTACAATACCAACAGTGGTATGGAAACCAAAGGCAAAACACCATTTATCTAATGATATCAACTGAGCTCTGAAAGGGCACATTCCTTAACAAAGCCTGCTGACAGCAGGCTTGACAGAGCACAGAGAGTGCACCTTTCATTTCAAAGGCATGAAGAAGGCACACTTCCATAATTTTTTTTAAAAAGTAAGTAATTTTTTCCTAGATTCTACAACATTGTAAGAATTGCTTGGTTAACACCAAGCATAAGAGTATTCTAATCTTATAAGAGCATTCTAATAAGAATATTACTCTAATATTATAAGAGTGTTCTTACATAAGAGTATTCTGATCTTGTAAAAACTATTACATAAATTTTCTTCATCAGGTAGCATACAGGAAAATCCTGTTAAAGATGCAAAGATGCTTTGGTGAGGTGGGCAATGATTTGGGATTATTTGGTACAAATGTAACTGTGAGGCTCTTTGGATGTGTGGTCCTCACCAAGTCAAATCTCTCTTTGCCTCCTCGGTCAAAAGAGGCTGCCAGACCAACTTCCAGAGAAATTCAGTTACATATGGAAAACTTCAAAACAGCACATGAAACTACAAACCACTAAAAACTGGAAGAGAGGCTTTTCCCGTTCTGCAGGCAGGAAGAAATGTGAGAAATTCAGCTCAAGGCCCAGCCTACAAAGGTCTGAACTTTTGGTGCCCACTCTGCTCTTGGCCAGCCCCAGCACACGGAAGTGCTGGGAAAACCTCTCCCACAGCTCCTTGTTAGAGGCTGACTTGGCCTGGGAGGCTTCTGATGCAACTGAGCAGGTCAAGACATTGAATTTTTGAGCATCCATTGCATAAAAATAACTCACCCCACAATTTAAAAAGTCAGTGATGGAGGCACCTGCTAAAGCAGCAGTACTGGCTTCTTAACATCTTTGAGTTATTCAAACTAGGCTGGGGATGTGCACACAGCAGACTGATTAGGGGTGGGCAAAAAAGCTACAGAAGTCCAAAATCCATGGAAAATTTCTGTCTTTCTAAGCACAGCCAGTTTTTTGTCTGAGACTTTGTGTCAGAGAGCTCTCTCTGCTTGTTCTGCCCATCTGCAAGGCACTGAAATCCCTCCCTGGCCTCTCTGGAGGGCAGCAACTCTTGTGAGGATCCTCATGAGCAGCTGGAATAAGAACAAGGCTAAATGTCCTTTCCTGCTGCCAGGAGATGCCAATGGATGCAAGGGAAGGACATGCTGGTTCCCCTGAAGAGACCACCCTGATGAGATCTCCTGAGCATCTTCAAGAGCTCCTGGACATGAATCTTTTCCCCAAAAATAATCACTGAGGTTGTGCTACCTCAAGTGGAAATCTACCTCATGTAATTTCTAGTGTTAGATATTCCCTTCTCTAGTGAAGATGTTTGAGCAAAAAATTGAAAACCCAGAGTTGTCCACAACTAGAAGAGAAAATTACTTCACAAAAAACATGCATTAATAAAAAAGTATTAATCAGGAATTGGGATTGAGGCAAATCCCAAATCTCCTGTATCTTACATGTCACAGCCAAGCCTAGGGAGCCATGCAATACTGCAAATATAGAACATTTATTAGCAGAAAGCATAATAGATGGGAACAAACAGTACTGAATTGCAGGTACAGATATTGGTAGTGGGATGACTGATCCCTTTTCAAGATATGTTTTCCTTCCCTGGGAATTAATATTAATAAACATCAAAAATTAAACTTCTTTTGCTCATACAGCAACATCTAGCATCTGATGGATTTGTCTGAGAAACCAGAACACCAAGGTTTTAATTTGTCTGCAAGTCACAAGATAGAAATTTCTCCAACATCAGGGGCTGTTTCACAGACTGTTAAATTCAGGTGGAACTGGGACAGTGACCAGTCTGTGTAATTCATGTCTTAAAAGTGCTCTGTACTTAACTTCCCATGTGTAAAACAGGGGTATCAATCCTTACTCAGATATTGTGCTTAGTAGAAATTTGAAATACTTTTGAATACATAAGCACAAGGCTGGTTAGATTCCGATTTCCTCTTTTTCATCTGTAAATTTTGGGGTTTTAAAAGTTTTGGGGACTTTTGCTTTGCCAGGAGAAGCACAGAGGGAACCTGTTCATTGCTCCTTGAGCTTCAGAGTGCCAAGAGTGCAGTTCACACCTTAATTCCATCAGGGCAGGGGGGGAAACAGCTCCCCCAAAGAATGGCCAAACACCAGACTGAGAGAGTTTGATGTTTCCATCAAACTGCAGGTCAGGGCCTTGTTTCCAAAAGAAAAACCTGCCTTTAGGCTTTTCTGTTGCTGACACTGAGCCTCTGGGAAATGAGAACAAACCTCCTGGGAAATGAACTCCTTTCCTTCCCACCCCATTCAGGGGACTCATTCCTTGCCATCAGCATTTTGGCAGGCAGCAGGATGGATGTGTGTGTTGTGGCAGCCCCTCCAAGCCTCTGTGCCAGGCTGTTAACCAAGAACAGCCAGGCTGTCATTTCCTCCTGGTCTAACTGGGGCCCTTCTCCGTGTTCTGAGCGATGTTTGAAGCAGTCACAGTAGATTACTGTGTCTGGAAGGAACATTTATTGTAGATAATCCAAAATGATAAAGCCCACTGGCTAGATTCTGATCAGCCACACATCATCTTTCTGCTCCATAGCAGGGGAATTCATAAATCAGAGAATCAGAGTGGTTTGGGTGAGAAGGGAACTCAAAGCTCATCCAGTCCCACCCCTGCCATGGCAGGGACATCTTCCACTGTCCCAGGTTGCTCCCAGCCCGATCCAACCTGCCCTTGGACACTTCCAGGGATCCAGGGGCAGCCACAGCTTCTCTGGGCACCCTGTGCCAGGGCCTCAGCACCCTCACAGGGGAGAATTTCTTTCTGATATTTTATACAGCCACAGAACAGGCTCTGCCTCTCAGGACCTGCCAGTTTGTTATCCTCTCAAATCCATACCTGACTGCCTGAAAGATTCAGCATTTCACTCTCAGCATACACAGAATCAGGTGGAGCCACTTCCCAAAACCCAGACGGGAATTTTTCCAGATAACCTTTATACATGCAACTTTACCCAAAACCTGCAGGCTCCCCCCTGCTGCAGACATGCAAATCCTCACTTAAATTTGCAACCCTTGAGGCAAGCACAGCTGAGCCTCACATGCAGCACAGGGGGGTGGTTTTAAACGGAAACAGGATCATTCAGACTAGATAGAAAGAAGAAACTTCCTATAAAAAGGGTGGTGAGGCACTGGCACAGGTTGCCCAGAGGCTGGAAATGTTCCAGGTCAGATTGGATGGGGCTCTGAGCCATCTGGTCTGTAGGAAAGTGTTCCTGCCCATGCCAGGGGACTGGCCTAGGGAGCTTTTAAAGATCCCTTCCACCCCAAACTATTCTGTGGTTCTGTGTCAGCTGCACAGGCACAGCCACCTGAGGAGCCAGAACTAAGCCTAAGGCAAGGCAGCATGTGGGAAAGTGGCCCAGAAACCCAAATCTCACTGACAAAAAGGAACAACACATATATGAAAAAACGACTAAACCTTAATTTTTGAATTTTTCTTTCCTTTGAAAGCAATTAAGAGCAATAACAAAACATGAATGAAACAAAAGTTTTCTGGTTAACACGCAACCACAGGATCAATTTAGATTTTGGAAGCCAAACCCTTCCCAGTGTTATTTTCATGACACAGAGGGTGTTTGCTCTCCAGCCCAGCCCAGCACACCATACCTGTCCTCTTACCTAACAGCGTGGTCGATGGGACGGTGTCTGATGAAACTTTGAGATGGAATTCCGTTCACCCACGCGACAGGGATCAATGGAAATCAACAGAGGATCCACGGGAAAAGAAAAGTTACAGAAAATGAAAACAAGGTTAGCTGTGCCTCACACTCAGAAGCCTTGGTCTATCATAGGTTATATTGGGTAATGTACAAAAGCAAAGAAAATTTAGGAAGGAAAGAAAAGTCTGGCACTAGTACCTGAGTAGTAGGAATTCAACATAGATTTGCTCTGAAGGGTTTTGCTTTGGACAGAAAATGAACAAGGAGAGGGTGATGCTAGGTAGGAAAGACATAAGGAAAAGACTTTAGACATATATTAAGAGAGAGAAAGAGAACAGGGAGAATGTTCCTCAAAGAACACAGTAATATGGGATATATAAGGCTTATCAAAATGAATTATATTTTTCATTTCAACATGCATATTACATTTATTACATTGTCATCATGATGGATTTTCTTTAATATAAGCACTCCAGACCCCAAATATAGGATTATAGTTACTGTAAATCAATGTGTTCCTAAACAGGATACACACAGAGCTACATTCATAGGTCTATATTCTAAATGTTCTCTTTTTTCCTAACCAAAGGAGCAAACTTAGGGTTTTGTCTCTAAGAGGAAATTCCTCAAAAATTACCCCCAAAATACAAACTACATAGAATTAATATTGACAGTAAAATAAACCTACTCAAACACAATGTACCACAAAAATACACAGGTGGGGTAGCAATTTTTTGGTTAAAACATTACAAGATTACAAGGGACTTGTTCTTCAACCCAGGACTGTTCATAGCAAATCCTATAATCACTTCCCCTGTGAGCTGGGTTCTTTCAGCAGGACAAGCATCCTTGCCTTCCCCCATTACAGCATTAGCTTTTTCTGGACAAGAATCAACAAATTTCCATATTAATCAAATCAAGTGTTTCCATATTAACCAAATATTTTTTGAAAGGAGGAAGGGCTCAACATCTTCGTGGTAGATTCTTGTCTTGATAGTAAATTTATGAGGCTGGCTTATACCTACAACAGCAAACATGCACATTCTTATGGTAATCCATCATTTTTGAAGGCATATTCTTTTGTTATCACTCTGCATTCACTCTCAGAGTTACAGACATTTATTTATCTCCTCCTCAGAATGTTGGGAAACAAGCTAATACAAATCTCAGTACATCAGAAAGATGACAACAGATAACACAGGAAAAACTATTCCATAGCCCAACAGAAGTAGATAAAACTCAGTGTACATCAAAGCAATTTCAGAAGCAATTTTTTGTATCTATAGAGCAAACACTGCTTAAAAATTTCAAGTTATTCTGAGGGGAGACTCAAAGAAGTCACTGGTCTAGGGAGTTCCATAAAATCAGAATCACCTCCTGAGCAGTTTATAACCATCTAGTTCATGAACTCACCCTCATTCTGCAATCTCACACCATATTTTCAGACCTACATGACTTGGAAATGCATGAAAACAAATCAAATTCCTCATGGTTTGGTCTGCTGGAGCTCTGCCCCAGCTGCCTTCAATCATGAAGTTCCTCTGCTTTGGGGCCTCTTGCCCTTTCCTGCTGTTTGTCAGCCTAAATCAGACCCTTCTCTCACCACACTTAGGACAGGGCCACGTTTCAGATAACATAAAATAAGATCTAAACAGAGCAATTGGTTTTCCCACAGTCACAGGGCAAGGCCACACTCAGGGCTTGGGGCAGGACTCGAGTTTTTCTGGGATTTGGGAGTATAAAAGAACTCATGGGGCCATACTGCCTTTCCAGAGCTGCTGAGGATGAATTCCCAGGTAAACACCTCATGTCAGTGAGTTTGATTAAAGATGTTACCAACTGAGGTTTATGACATCAATTGTGTTTGTGATACAGGGATGTGACTTCTAGATTCAGATTAAAAAGGACGAAAAAACCCCAAACAAACACAAACAAACACAACCAAAACCAGGAAAAAACCCCACCCAAAACCAAAACAAATGAAAAACCAAACCAAAAAAATAAACCAAAACAAAAATCCCCCAAAGCCCACAAACACAAAGAGAAGTTTCTTAAAACTTTGGAGAACTTACTCCTGAAATCAGTCAGGTTGTATAATGAGAGGTATACACAGAGCTGCTTTCTAACTAGCATTTCTTACAGGCACTTGGGTCTGTAATCAAAGGAAACACGTCCAGAGAGGATTTCACATCAGGGTAGAGATTAAGACTTCATTAAAAATTCTCTTTGTGCTCCCTGGAGTGGCACGTGAGGCCACACATCATGATCCCTCCAGTCATGCAGAGTGGTGAAGGCTCCTTCCTATTCTGAAAATTAGTCTTTAATTTTTATAATATTTCCTAAACTAGCAAACCCCACAAAAATCCCATGGAAGCCAGTAAAAGGGAATGTAGTATATTTTCCTTTTATGCCTTTGATAAAATGTGGGTTTGTCTTTTGTTTTTAAATTATTGTAAGGTTTTTTTTTACTAAAGGAAGCATCTCACGTACTTGACCCTACAAGTCCTTAGACTGCATTTAGCAGGTCACCTAATTATGAGTGAAAATTATCTATGGGGCAGGAGCAAGAACTAAATCTTGCTGTGTTTGTCTAGTAAAGACCTTTGCGTCTCACTGATCACAAAATCATGGAGGAGTGTAGAAAGGTGTGAATTTTGATGTTTTTTGGTACAAATGGATCCTTTAAACCCTGAGGGCCACTTGCCTACACCTCCCTCTCATCTTCTTGTTCTCGTAAGTGAAGTCACACTGACTTGGTAACTTATGGTAGTGGTTCCTACTGTGAAACTCAGTTCCCCCACTTCCAAAATGCTCTGCCTGAAGCATTAAAGCCACTCCTCCCTCTGTGTCAGTGTCCCTCCTGAAGGGAGTCTGGAGAGCTGCCTCCTCCAGACTGAGATGTCACACAGGTAAAGCACACCTTCATAAATCAGTCTCCAGCAAAACTGGCTGCATTTTAATGGGTTAAATCCTCAGAATCAAACAGCTGCTGCCAGAACTCCTGCAAGGATGTCAGGATGGCTCTGCTGGGGACAGGGAATTCTCCTGGACAAGGCTGGTCCAAGGCACCTGAGCACTGCAAAGCCAGAGGAGCAGCTCCTTTGAGCAGAGCACATCATCAGGGCATCCCTGTGAGCTGATCCATGCTGCTTGTCCCATCACTGCCAAACTGCCCATGATTTCTGCATGGTGACAACCCCCTGCACAGCCTTCTGGTCCATGCAGACACTGGGGGGCAAATTTGGGTCCACTCTGTTTCCCGTTTCCCATCTTGTTTCATAATAACCCTGCCCTGAGCCAATGTCTGCACGTGACTGTGCTGCTTCCCAACATTCCTGCACTCCAAGGAACTGCTCAGCCACTGCCAGGGCCATCACCTGCCTTTAGTGGAGTTGGGATATTTTTTATGTTAAAAAAACCCAAGATATCTGGGAAAATGAACAACTGTGATTGTTGATAAGGCCTGAGTAAAAGCAGAGAAGCTGGGACAGCCACAGCCCAATCTGTGTTTCAGCAAACACCTTCTCTGATTCTGTGCAGTGTCAGACACAGAGGCTGAGTCCAAAAAATCTCTTTAATTTCAACACCTGTACGTATCAGTGAGAATCCTGCCAGGATAACAACTAATGCTGCAGAATGGAAAGGGGGATGAGGGGCTTTGCTTCGGGCCAGGAAAGAGAAATGCCCAATTCTCTTCCTCCTTTCAGCAAGACCTGAGGTCTTGATGCCTCAACAGAAAACAGGGGGCTGATAAGAAGGAGGGCAGCTGTTCATTTTTTATCTCCCTCATGGTGCAGACCATCAGGCAGCACCCTTGAAAGTGGGATTTTTAAATCAAACTGATTTAGAAAATAGTCCTGTGGTGACAGGGCAGGGAGACAGGGTAAGCAACAGCAGGAGGATGGACAGGACTCACCCAGGAGCAGAGCAGGGGCCAGCTGGAGAGAGCATGAGAAAAGAAAAGCTTCTGTAGGCACTCACTGAATCTGTTCTGTCTGAAAAGTTATCAAAATTATTGTGACAGAAAGTGAAAACTGGAGGCAAGGACACAAGCCCTGCAAGGACGTTGTATTCTGCAGGTAAAGTTGCCTGCAAGTCATTGAGTGACTGAGGGATCCTGCTCAGCAAATTGTCCTGCTCTGTTTGATGGCTTTTGTGAGCTGGCAAGGTGATCCTGGCATTGAAAACACTTTGCTTCTCTTGGTGGGCTCTTCTTCCAAAGGGTGAGGGGCATTTCCTCATCCCTGATCCAGCCAGCTCAGGCTCCCACAGCTGAGGGCAGGATGGAGAGGGTGACTGCCCATCAGGAGGTGCTATAAATGCTATTTACTGTTGGCAGGCAAAAAAAAACAATTTAAAAAGGAAGCTGACTGCTGTTTAAGACAGTTGATTTCAACAGCTCTGGTGGATAAACCCTGTAAAACTCTATTAGTTAGCAGGAAGGTTAAGAAATAATCCTATTATGTTATTCCAAAGTAGGCCTGTATAGAACCCACAAGTATTAAACTCTATTAAGGCAATTTATTTTATTTTTCTTTCAAAGGAATTCTTTTACTCATAAAATTCCTGTATCAGCATGTGCACACTACTGCACAGAACTTACCTCCAACACCTCAGCATCCTGGACTTGGCAGTAAAAAATTTGGAGAAATTGTGAAGGTTTATTGACAATTCTTTCTCATAGATATAAAGAGAAAAAAAAATCTGCCCATGGCTGACTCAGGTTATAGGGGAAGGCAGTGATAAAATCTGCAGAGATGTCAGACAAGTAAAGGTCTAACTGATTAAAAAAATTGAAAACCTGGAGTGCTGTTTCTTTACAAAATTTGATATGTCATATTTTCTATAGCTGCCATTTCAAGCAAATGATTCAGCTGTTTTAATTAGCCTGTCAAAATAACAAGGCGGGGGGGTTTGGAAATGAGGTCACATTTCAAGCTTGTCTCTTTTCTAATTTTCTGGTTGGAAAAATAATCCCCAAACGTTCAGAAAGCCAGATTCTGAGGGAAATGTTAAACACTTGACTTTCCCCACATACTCCAGCCAAGCTGCCTTTGCTGTTTTGGGGCTGGCTGATACAACACTGTCTGCTGCTCTCCTGGCTTTCAAAGATATGAACCCCACAGAGCTCTTGCTGCCTCCTTGGGATAGAGCTACTCAGCACCTGAGAAAATTAGATCTTGACTGAAGTCAATTTAATATCAGAGGAAAGTGTTCCCTGCCAGCCTTGGCTGTCCCAAACACCTATTTATCCATCTCACAGGTGTGTTACACAAAGTGGCAGTAGCAGCACATGCAGATGGAATTTGACATGACCTGCAGAGAGAGGGAAAGGAAGAATTCACTCAACTTGTCCCACTCAGTTTCAGGTTACAAGGGGAGGTTTCAATGATAAACCACATTTTCTATCGTGAGCACTTCCATTTTAGTAATCAGAAGAAAGCCTTCACTGAAGATGCTTAATAAAGACAAGAGTTTTAGTACACACTTGAGTTTCAGAGCTTTCCTTGGCCAAACTAATAGGCTGAGTGTCAAAAGAAGGAGTGACATGCCCATAGTGTCTAAATTTAAATTTATTTAATACGAAAAAGGTTTACAAATCCACCATGCAATCCACCATGCACTCAACCTGGATCTAGTGAGGCTAAAGTAGGACTTGGTGCTGCTTTACCCACAAAACTCTTTTAGCTACAGAGGTCTGAGTGGTTTACAAATGTTAACTAAGATCAGTTTTACTGAACCCGTGTGAAGAATAAACCGAGGACACAGACAAAGGAAGAAATGCTGTCTTTCCATTCCAGTTCTCTAGCCAGGAGACCAGGCCTTCTTTCATAACAACTTCATACAGAAAATGTTATTCCATCCTACAAGTCAGCTAAGTGATTTGACTCTTCTACTCACAAAGGAAAAGTATTTCTAAACAACAAATGAACATGTGCCTCTTATTCTGATGCAGTTATTAGAACAGACTTTATAAATGATTCTCAGTAGATTTGGACCCAGAGGAATGTTCTCCACCCATCTGACAGTTAAACCAGGGGCAGCGTCAGAGACATTCCAGATTTCTATGGAGCTTTTGCAATGATCTCTATCACTGCTATTCCTAACTCCTCAACACTGTGCCCAAAGGAATAGGTCCTTTTAAGAACCTAGAGCTCTCCAAGGGGGTCATATCCATTGCAAGCAAGTTAAACTTACTGAATCCATTAACATCTTGGCAGCTGGAAGAAAAAGCTTCTTCATTGTGAACAGCACTGAGTTTGGTGGAGGTCTTGTCAGAAGCAGCCACAGGACCCATCTCCCTCTGCGTGCTGGTCTGAGTCTCCTTCTGCTTCTTGGCTAGCTTCCTTTGGGGTGGTTTGGAGAGGGGAGAAAGCAAGGTCAGTTTGCCCTCGTTAAAAGCAAAGCAACGGCAAAATATTTTGACAAAATTACCCCACTTGGTCAGACATGCAAGGCATGTGACAAACCCCACAGATTTTTAATGCAACTCGTGGGGCGCAATAAGTATCGTGATACCAGCCTGGAGCTCTCCCTCCCAGTCACTCATCTGGCACAAACCTGCATCACCCCAGCAGTGGGAGTGCTACCTCAGCCCTGGGGAGGTGCAGTAGGTGCAGCCCCTGGAGCAGGTGCCTTGGAGAGGTGCAATAGGTGCAGCCCCTGGAGCAGGTGCCCTGGGGAGGGTGCAAGAGGTGCAGCCCCCGGCGCGGGCACCGCGCGCTCCAGGAGGAGCAGAGGGCTCGGGATGGGAGTGCCACTCACTCCAGGGGACCAGGACATCTGCATCCACCCCATGGGATGCTCTCTGAGGGAGTGTGAGACGTGGCTCTGTGGCACCTGAGAGCTGGAGCAGGGTTCTGTCCTGTCCCCAAGCAGAGCAGCCTCCTGAACCCTGATACCCGCTCGAACTGCTCTGGGGTCCCCAGCCAGGGAAGGGTGGGACACGCTGAAGGTTGAAGTTGTTTTAGCAATGTCCAAATATGGCCCTGTTCTGAGAAAATGGGTCTTTTCTTGTTTTGAGGAGATAGCAAAAACTTTGTCAAAAGCAGCAAGGCTGCCTGCTCTGAAAACACTAACAAAGCTGAGAACATAAGAGGCTCCTCTTTTGCAAACACAGAGCGTAATAAAATGGAGAGAAGCAGGAAAAGTGAGCTGCTAAGCTTCCACTGACATTTGACTGCCCTGTGCTTCATTCGTATCAGAGAGCAAAACCCTTTAAAAATGAATGTGTGACATTCTACAATCCACACCTTGAAAAAATATCACACAAATCCCTAGCACCAGCAAAGAAGTTTGCTCACATGACTTCCTTAGATAAGAAAATAAAACAAAATAAAAGGGAGAAAAACAGATTACTGTAAGAAGGAGCTTTAGTTTTCTTTCTCTTCTCAAACTCAAAGAAGAAAAAAAATCCTAACAACTAAATCATTTTGTAAAGAGGTTTTTCTTCTCTAAAACAACATGCTTATGGTAAGTACTACCCATCTTTTAAACTTAATTAGATTCCAAAAATAAAAAGGTACTCCTTCCAACATAGTCTAACAGGCTCTATTTATGCCCAGAACAGGTCAGAGTGGCATTTACAGGCAAGTTCAAGCACACAGCTGAGCCCCAGCCTTCAGGAGATGGGCAGCTTGGCCACTTATACTGGTTTGCAAAGAAGGGTCAAAGAGAGTTAAATCCTTTGCCTATGTCTGTGGGAAAAGCCTGTTTTAAAGAAAGATAATCCAGATCAGGAGAGCCAGATTTATGGACAAAAGTCGGATGTTTGCTGCAAACTTTTGAATAAACACATCTGGTTCATCTGCTGAGCCAGTTGGGGTTCAGCCATTTACAATTAGTGGTTCCAATCCAAGCCCAGAGCTGTTCAAATTGGGTCCATCATCCCAGGGCCTTACTCAGATCTCCCCAAACCCCCATGGTGGATCCACTTGTGCAGATGAAGATGCAAAGAGGGGAGCAGTCCTTGAGTGATGAAGCAAAAAGCTGGTGTTTAATGATGTTAAAAGCTTTGCTTCCAGTGTTCAGCAGCGTTGGCACAGCCAGATTTAGGAGCTGTGAACTGCAGATGTGGGAGCCCCCACTTTTTTGTGCTGTGGTACCTGGGGTAACGAAAACAGTCTTGAAGTGTGTTAACCCTGCTGTGTGGATCTTTTAATCCTGATGGTTGGCTAATCGCACATGCCTGTGTGAATTCTTTGGCAACAGGAATTAAAATCACTCAGTGGGAAACATTAATCCAAAATGCAGAAGTTCCTTAATAACAAGCACTCTGGACTGCTGGGGTGAGCCACTGCAGACGACCGCTCCGATGGTTGAAAAAGGTGAGTCAAAAGGGGCGACTTCCTCATTCAGGGCAAGTTAAATTATTTGTGGCAATAATTATCTGTAAGTCCCCATTGCCTAGTATCTTTTTCAGAAATGCCAACAAGCTACAAAGAGCTGGCAAACTTGTTTTCTCTTTGAGTGAACGACCAACAACATTTCTGCATGTCCTAGGCAGGAAAAAAATAACCCCAAACCCAAGCCCCTTAGTCCCCAAAGGCCTGCTTACAAAAGCCCTATGCAAAGGAGTTCTACCTGGTCCTGTAGAAGACAGAGAGGCCCCTAAAACATTGGCTTGAATGCCTAAAAAGAAAAGGTGACATGAGTTTAAAGTTCTCAATCTACCTCGCACACACAACCCAGGCCTGCATCTGAAAACACTACAATTTTCTTTCAACAGCGTCTTATCAGTTTCCACCTTTCTCCCTCTCTGTTTCAAGAATGTAAAAATTCTTCATCTAAATTTAGAGGGAAAAGGAAGACAGATCTCTTTTGAGGATTTCAGAGCTAAGCTTGCCAGACACATCAAGGGGCTCTCGGTTTCTAAACGTGCCTTTTCTGTGTCTGGAGAGAGTGGCAGCACAGGACTAAGCCTATTTGGTCCTTACCATCATTAGAATTCATAGAAAAGATTATAAAATCAAATGACTAGCACTTTCCAGAACGTTAGGGATGTGATTTAAAACCCATAGCTAGGTAGAGGTTTATTTCCCAGCACGTCAAAACGTCTTTTGGAATTGGAAAAGCGTTTATCTAGAAATGCTGTTTCCAAAAATAAGGCACTCCAAGAGATCTCTGTGAATCACTGACAAGCCACGCCGGTGACACGGCTCCCACTGTCCCCAGTGCCCTGCACAGAGCCACTGCAACACCCCAGCAAAGCTGCTCTGGGAGCATCAGTGTCAGTCACGGGCTGGCTGCGTGCCCAGCGTGTGCCCAGCACAGCTGACACCCTGCACACAGCAGACACTTCCCCACTCATGCACTGTGCAGCTGAAAAGGGCAGGAAATAAAGGACCAGGCAGATATTGGGAAGAAGAGTCTGATACAATCCACACAGAATGTCAGGATGTGAATCAAATGATCTTAACGTTGGTTTACATTCAAGGGTAAGGGAAATGTGGCAAGAAGAAAGCAGGAGTCCATGGATGGAGTTTGCTGGGTTGCTCTCTTCAGTTTGAGAGGGTTTGGAAATGAAGAGATGATGTTTGCAAGTACACCACACACACAGAGGAGGGATGAGACAGAAAGGTACTCAAAGTTGAGTGAAAAAATGAAACCAGCTGTATAACCAGGCAGTTGATGCTGACCCCACTAAAGCAAGGAGAAAAGCCATTGGCAGTGAGCAAAACTAAGTGTGAATTTGGGGGGAAAAAGATGATGGAGATTTGATTCAGTTATTTTTTGAAACTCCTACTTGTATCAGAGACTAGACATAAAATCAGAAGCACTGTATTAAAATTATGGGAGTTCCACTTAAACAGTCAAGGAATGCAAACTTGGTATCAAGCACAAACCATTTACTGCCACGGGCATTAATCAGGAAGCTCCAGCAATATTTTCTGTTAGAAGTATCTGCAGGATCAGATTCCTGTTTCATGGAGGTTTGGATGACTGTCAGGGATTATTTTTTAAAAGCGGCTTCAAACTCTTCTCTAACTTTTTCTATCAATTCTACATGCATGAACATTAAATCTGTAACTGCCACTCCTGGAGAACTCTCATGCATGTACGTTGGCAGATTTAATTTTAGATGTTTTGCCAGGATGGATTATATACAATGTGGTGTAGATTTGCATGCACAGGTAATTTAGACATTAGGTATAGATCATGTAAGTTAAATGAGAAATTTCCTCCTACAGACACAAATAGCATATTGCCCTCATTTTCAATAAGCAATTTAAGAAAGCCAAAAAAAAAAAAATCCTTTTAGGGAATTGTGCGTGGCAAACTGCTAGGAATACACATGTAATTTGTGATGGAATCTGCTCCAATTTAAGGCAGGCAGTGATGAGCCATGCAAATCCCAGGGAGCACTGGTCAAATAACAGATCTGTCAGAAAGGATCTCCATGCCCTAAACCTGTACTAGGTGACAAACCCAATTTGGAGGAATGGTTTCATGCTGGTTTAAAGGTAAGGGCATGGCACTATAACCTGGGTGATGCTGTTGCTCTGACTGAGGATTGGAGAGGGCTCTGCTGCAGCACTGCTCCTCAAACCAGATGTGTGTTACAGGGGCACACACAAAGGAAAGGTAAAGCTGGAAAACATGGATCTACAAGCAAAAGCCAAAGGAAATGTGGACCTTCAATCTAGAGAAAAGGAAGTCAAATAGGGCTGATAGGTCTCTAAACATGGAAAGGCACCAGAGGGGAGCTGTTCTCTGCCTGCAGGCGCTGGGGAATGGGGAGCTCTGGGGAAGACTCATTTAAATGAACTCATAAGTTCATTTAAACTGGGGGAGAGCTCTGTGCAGGAGGAGCTGCCCATCTCTCGAGCCAGGGGGGCAGGCAGGCTGGGCAGTCCTGCTCACCAGAGGGGTGTGAGCAGAGCCACAGGAATGGGAGCTCAGAGCAGTGCAGCCTTCTGTCACACACTGGGGAAGCCTGCTCCATGCTCCTGTTAAATGTGTGCTTCCTCGCCTGCCCCTCCTGAACCTGCTTTTAACCCCTGCTCTGTGAAGCCAGGCTGTGGCAGGAGCAGAGGGAGGCTGCTGAGTAAAGCTGTAGTAAAGGTGTAGTGAAGAGCAAAGGCCAATGTCACAGGGCAAACTTCACAGGACATGAGAAAGTGAAGTAGAGTTAATTCAAAAGATACCCTGAGGGTTTTGCACTGTGGGTATGCAAGCACAGGCTCTTGAGAATATGATCTAAGCTTCACTTGATCAAATAATCACTGCTTGTGGAGGATTTTTAAAAATTTATATTTATTTTTTAGTTTTACTTACAACCACAGAAAGTTTAGACAAGCCAGGTGCACATAGGAGCCATCCAGTGTAAGTCTCTGCTGGAACAGCCAGCCACAAACCCTGCCCTCTGCAAGGCTTAGGCTTGCAATCACCCTACAGGCACGTTCTAAATAACATCTCATCTACTTTCTGCATTTTGATTTTTTTTTTTAATTTGCTTTCATTAGTTAGGCATAGCCACTGATTAACAATCCTATTTTTCCATCTCTGATGCAAAAAAGCACCTAATGAGAATATTTCTTCTTAAAACCCTGATTTAGCAAGCTGACCTGTGCAGGCAGATCCCACCATCCATGGAAATACATGGAGATATTTATGTGTGAATGTGGTCATACAGAGGTATGCTTATAAATAAAATAAAGGGATGTTTTTCTTTTCAAATGTCCCACAGATGGTGGCAATAAACTCAGCATAAACTCTGTTATTTCAAAAAAATCTAAGTGTAAATTTAGCTTAATAACCTTTGCAATGTCTCCTATGGAAAGCAACTCCCAGCTGAAACCACCCAACAATTAAAATCGGTGTGAAATTCCAGTGGGAGTTGAAGGGGCTTCCTACACTGCAATCATGTCCCTGGAGCTCTGGGCAGTTCAGGGGAAAAGGAAAACATCTTGGCCATTGAGTGCCCTTTTCTTATAAATAACATTAAACTGAGTGCTTGTAACACATACATGAATCTCTGTATTTCAGAAATTCTTCCCTGGTCTCATATTGCTCTTGATTAAATTTCATTCTGCAGCCATAACCCAGCCCAGGAGAAAGAAACAAACCAAAACAAACAACCCACACACAGAAAACATTTCCATTTATTTTCCTGGTGAGCAAATAATAAAATCATAATATGAATTGCTGCAGTTGAAAATACTGCTGCAAAAGAGGTGTCTGTCACTAAATGCAAACTCTTCTGTAAACTGGATGAATCGCTGTCTGTGTTTTACAGCTTCAGCTGGGAGTAAAACCAACATCTTCCAGACCTGGTGGGGTCGATATCTTACCCTGCCCATTAAACCTGAGTGCAGAGAGACAGCAGCAATTCTGTGCCAGCCTGAGACACCATCTGTGCTGGTGTAAATACAGAGTAACTCCTCTGAAAAGGTTCAGGCATCACCCTGGGCACAGGGATGCAAGGAGTGCACCAGAACAAGAGCTCCTAATTCCATCTCTTTCTCCTCCCAGGATCTCAACTAACAAGCAATTGGCCTTTGCTGATGGGTGAGCTGAAGGACACAGTGTGATGTTGGCCCTGCATGATGAGGTACAGGTTAGGAATCGAGCCCTCCTGGGCTGTATTTCCCTTAAAGCATGTTAAAGATCTTTGTGGCCTTCTCTTTCATCCTTTCCTCTATGTTGTAGGAAGTTTTCAATCAAGTGTTGCTATACAAGAATCCCGTAACTATTTACCTATAACTATGCTTGCCCAAAACAGCTGCTCCTATAAGTGAATATTTTGGAGTGGTTTCACCAGTCAGAGCTGCAGGTACTCAATCATCTCACAGAGTCAGATTTTCCAGTCCTGAATTGCAGCAGAACACAAGACTGGCTGAGGGCAGAACTCCAGTCTAGAGATTACCAAAATCTTGTGGCCTGGCTCTGTAAAGACCAGGTACTCCTGAGAAAAGTCTCTGTGACTTCAATATAATTCTCATTCAGAACTGTTTGGAAGAGTTAGGATAGGAGATCTTGCTCCCTAACAAGAAGAAATGCCTATATAGAAGATGACAAAGGGTTGGGAGGAATTATCTGAAAGCAGACAAGAATTGCTCTAAGAAACACAGTTTTGAAGTCCAGAAACTAAAACCAAACATGAAGTGATACAGTCCATATGGTCACATTTAAAGATTTGCCAGCAGATCTATTTGGGAACCTGCTTTTCAATACTGGTAACTCATTCAACTGAATTTTGCTTCAGGACTAAATAATGCATGCAAGGTTATAGCATAGAAACCAATTCTATTTTAAAAACATCTGTATTTAACCATATTGCTGCTGCTATTTCCACAACATTTCAAATAAACTTAAATCCAACCTCTCTGCTCATAGGAGTCCAGAGCAATTTGAATCAAGTTTGGCTAAGAATGGCACAGTCCTTAGCAATTTCAGATCTTCATCTGCAATTCTAATGAAACGCCCTACTTCATCTGAAACTTGAAACATGAAACTCAGTAGAACTTCACTGGATGCTCCTTCATGGGCTCTCCTTCTTTCTTCCCTCACTACTGGAACATCCCTTTTACTTTGATTGTTGTTCAAGGGGAAAAAAAATCCCAAACAGAGCTTGGTTTTCCCAGTGCAGGGAACAGACAGATGCCCATGTGAACCCAAGTGCTGGCACACAGAGCCTGGTGCTGGCAGTGCTCATGGGGAGGTGACTCTTGATGTGTTGCCTCCACTACCAGGATGCTCCAGCTTGCAGAGACACCACCAGCACAGAGCTAAGAGTGGGCTCTTTGCAGAAAATGTTGGGTTTGGTACTGGGAAGGAAAAGCTCCGTGATTTCTGCAAGCTGAGCTCCAACCTCCTGTGAACACTCAGCTTGCTGATGGCACCTCTGGCTCTTCCCTGCTGTGATGTGCTGCATGGTGGACATCTGCCTCATTAAACACCATTAAAGTCCTTCCTTCTGCCTCTGCTGAAGCAACCCCAGGCTTGGGTGACCCTCCAGAGGGTTTTCTCTTCACTTTTCCTGAGTCATTGCACTGCTCCCTGAGGAATAAGGGTCTAGTAAATTGACCCACAGCAAATAGACCCCTTAAGGACCCCTGTGCTTGCTCTGGCAGAGCAATCCTCAGCTGACTGCTCAAAGCAATGCTGTGCAGCTGTAAAATGGGTCACAGAGGGCTAGGAAGTTGTTTCATCTTTTTAAACACAGAGATCTCAAAATAAAATGAAGCAAGGAACATGCTGACCATATACTGCCTGCTGGAAAAAGATAGAAGGATAATGGGAAACCTGGCACTGAATTTTTCAGGCAGTGGTGCTACTGGTTGTAAGGAAACCAAACAGTAAAACATGAGAAATGTGCAGAAGAGGAAAGGTTCTATCAATAAATTTAACTAGCTTGTAGCACCTTTGGGTTAGAACCAGCCCCTACTTTACACTTAGTTTACCTCCTCTTTAATCTGACTACTTGAGGTCAAATTTTGCTCCTGGTGAACCAGTGTGAGGTCTAGAGGAAATGGAGTTACTCTGCATTTACAATTACATCATTGGGCAAAGTCAAGACTTGTGATGGTGTCCCAAGGCTCCTCGCATGCTTGGGAAGTGGGAAAGGCTCCTCTTCCAACAGCTTCCTGACAGATCATGGAGAAACAAAGTCCCTCCAAGCAGTGGTGTGCAGGGATCCTCCTTTGCCCTCTTTGAACATAAAGCAACTCACATGGAAAAGATCAGCTCCCCTTAAAATGGCAGCACATTCTGCTGAACATCTTCAGAAAAACATGAGACAAAGAGACAATTACAGGAGCTGCAGGAAGGGGCAAAGGAGGCAGTTCCTGGAGCAGCAGACCAGGAGGGGCTGTCAGGGCTGACCTGGCCCTTTGGACAGCTTGGTGGGTTTCAGAGCCCTGACAAGCCTGGCAGGTTCTGGGGAAAGGGCTGGTGTCAGTGACAGGGCTCTGCTGCTTCTGAGAGCTGGAGAGGGCAGAGCTGTTCCTGACTGCAGCAGCAGCTGCCTCCTCCATCCCTCCCAGCCCTCTGATGGCAGCAGAGGCGTCACCTCACTGCTCCAGGACTTTCTCCTCACATCATTGATCCAGCCCTCTCATCCCCCAGATCCTCAGACAACCATTATGATGGCAGAAACAGCTTGGCCCCGATTGCTTCCCAGCCCCTCAGCCTTTAGGCAACAGATGGCTCTGGAAGAACGAATGTGTGAAGCATTTTCCTGCGCCTTAACAACTGCCTTAATTATGCAGCGTTGTCATTAGGACTGGACAGGTGATTTAGATCTGAATATCTGAACCACTTCATCATCCAATGATCTAAACCAACACTCAGAACCTGGCAGCTCCAGGAACAGGGATGTTTGCTGGGATAATGTCAACTCCCAGTTGTCAGAAACCGTAAGGTTTTTAAAAAGCTCACACCCATGGCTGAGAAATTCCTGACAATAACTTCCAGGTGCCAATTTCCCTGAAGTCTGGCTACAAGCAATGGACCATTAAAAAGGTGCACTTGGGACACTCTGTACATTAGCATTTACAGAATCATAGAACCATTTATGTTGGAAAAGATTTCCAAGATCATCAAGTCCAACTGTTCCTCCAGCACTGCCATGTCCATCCCTAAACCCTGTCCCCAAGTGCCACATCTACACAACTTTGAAATGCCTCAGTGGTGATTCCATCACTTCCCTGGGCCACATGTTCTGGTGCTGGACAGCCCTTTTGGTGAAGAAATTTTTCCTGATATCCAATCTAAAGATGAATATCCAATCTGAAGAGCTACAAACCGTAACTGACATATCTGTGGACATTCATGTGTTTGCAGGCACAGCTACAGGTGCGGTGGGAAAACGGGGAAAACATAACAGCATGCAACTGGGAAAATAAAACACAAGCTGCTGGAAAGACAAGGATGAATAGAGTGGTTAAAAAAAAAAAAAA